>SNQJ01S0057588.1:54424-72819 GCA_010110895.2 Picea sitchensis | reverse complement strand
ATGGAGGTGAGGGTGGTGGAGAAGCACCATTCCCTCCATTTCCATTTGGAGTTTTATCACCACTGTCTCCCTTGTGTTTTTTAGGGTTGGAGCCTTCACCTTGCAACCTTGTATTCCTTTCGTCCATCAAGAGTTTCATCATTTCTCTGATTTCCATGAAAGCCTTTCTGAGATCTTCATCTTCTGTAGGAATATGTTCATGACTCTCTTCATGAGCCATACTTGGTGAATGTCTCCTTGAAGATTGTGGTGATGATATAATCTTCCTTCTTGAAGGATGAGAACTTGGCTCTACAAGTTTACCTTCTCCTCTTGTGAGTTTCAACCTTGTGAGCATCAGAAAACAAAACACTTGCAAATAATCAAGTCTTCAAAAACCTATGCTCTAATACCAACTTGATCTAAAATGAAGAAGACTTGTATTCTTGAAATTATTTGCAAGATTTAATTCATGTGTTAAAATGCAAATGGATCAATTTTGCAACACAACTTATATAGAAATTACTCATTCAAGATGCATATAAACAACAGCAATAGACAGTGAACAGAAAACACATAACACAGCAAATGATAAAGGAGTTCACCCCTCTCTTGGGCTACATCTCCTGGTCCAGCTTCCAATGGATCTTTTGTATTATTTGCTCAAAGTGATCAAATATGTGCTTTACAATGCTCAAAATTCCAAATAGATGGCTCCAATGGCTTCAGAACGTCCAAAAACCCCTAGCTGGGCTTTTTCAGCACCTCGTTTGGCCAAAAATTGAAGAAGATAGGCTTCCTGGAAGTTCCCCTTCAAACTTGTTGTCTCTGGATCGCCAAAATGCACCCTTGTTGCCTCAACCTAGCCCCCATGCGCATTTATGTGAAAAAACCCAGCACTGGGCGAAACCGCACAACCGGTGCGAATTGTAGGACGGTTATGGGTGCGCCTAGCCCCTAACCGCCAAGGCTATGGTCATAAGGGTCATGTGACCACGCGCAAATGCAAACGGGCTCCATTTCAAAGGCGAATAGATAATGGACAAGTGGCGGGCATTGGTTGTATAACCGTTTGAACCACAATACAAATCCACGCGCGCGCCAATGGTATGGTATATACGACCAGGGGCTAGGGCTAAGCCCCAGCCCGGACCCCCGCGCCAACCACACATCAACTCAAACTTAAATATTTGCAAAACCATTACATAGTAAGAACTACTATGGTGGCACATTGGCAGCGCGGACTTTTCAAAGGCTTTGCATGTGGGTGGAGGTCACGGGGTCAAATCCGGTGGACTCTAAATAAAGTTTATACAACCAACCAATAACAGGGTGCCACGTGGCACCAAACCATTGGACAGAAAATGCCACATGTCAGCAAACTATCTGTCCACATCTGCTAGCCAATGAATGCCACGTGTCGTATGGACATGCCAATTCATCTCTGCCACATGTCATACGGACATGCCATGTCAGCATCCGTACGGACTGTACAGTCAACATCCCTTTTTTTTGCATGTTTGTCATTTTGAATAGAACACGATATCTCTCTCTCCCGATGTTCATTTGAACCCAAATGAGTTGTGTTGGGTTCGTGACGACGAGGCCTATGCTCCCGTTCGATTTGAAGAGATTTCGAGCACTTTGAATCTTTGAGTAAAATTTGATCCCCTGGATCAAGGTTAAACCCAAGTTTGGGAAATATTTGAGATGACTAGTTGGAGACAAGCTAAAATTGTGGGAATGGGTTTTGAGAAAGCATAGTTCTCCTATAAAAACCTTGTGAACATGACAACGAGACCTTCCCCTTTTAATATTGTATATGGGATGAATCTCAGAGGAGTTACAAACTTAGTTGAGTTTCCAATTGACACGAAAATGAGAGAGAATATTGCTAGGTATAAGGAGAGTGCAGATGTGTACAAATGCTTTAATTCACTTGCACTTGTATAGAAAATGATAAGAAAACAATACTCTCCCAAAGGAATATACAAGAAGTTGAACTCGGATAAAGATCAAACCATGCATGATCTAGAGAAAGTTTGGTGACAATGCATGAAAGGTTTAGTTACTAGGGGAAGCCATAAAAACTAGTTACTTAAAAGAGAGCACAAATATAACTAATTAGAACAAGCAAGTGATAATAAATAAGCCAAAGGACATCAAGTGAGCTTTGGAAGGAAAGACATTGTGGAGGAGAAGCATAAAGTACAAGAAGTACTTAGTGAAGTGGAAGGACATGGCATGCAAAGACAACACATCGATTTATGTAATAGATTATCAAAAAAAGATGCAAGGGGAATAATATTGTAGAGGATGCAAAATTAACATGATGATCGACAAGTTTTTATTATAAGAGGAGGTTGATGCAAGAGCATCTACAAATATATTGAGTGAAAATGGAGCATTGCAAAAGGAGACTAGGTTAAGTTGGAAAGAAAGTGTGGATGAAATAATGCAAGTTTGGTAGTAGCGGTGTGCGTAGAGACAACATGATGCAACACATAGTGTTGGCATGGAAAGAAGCATGCAATAGTTGATGATGGAGCATGTAGATGACATTAGTAATGAATTCACTAAATATGGAAGGGCGTTGGAGTACACAAAACATGGTTGAAGAAGTAACATGCATATAATTGACATAGGACTAATACAATGCATAAATAACATGAAGAAACATGTGACAAATTGATATGGACCAAAACAATAAGAAGGAGATTTGAAGTTGTAAAAACTATTCCAAAATCCCAAACACATTGAATCCAATTGTTTATTCACATGTTTATTTTTCAATGTTTATTATCACACACACATCCACGCAACACATCCCTAATGAAAGTTATCTCTTTCAATTGTAGGGGGTTAGCGATCCCCTCAAAGCATCTCTTCCTCCAAAGGCTATTGGAGCTCTCGTCGCTTGATGTGGCTTTACTTCAAGAAACCCTCGGAGAAGAGGAAGTGGTTGTCCAAATGCTAGAAAAGGCTCTAAAAGATTGGTCTTTCTTTGGATCAAATTCTTCGGGTTGCTCGGGTGGCCTGGCTATGGGATGGAAACCAAAAACTATAAAACTTGAAAACTCCTGGGGATTCGCTAGGGGACAAGGAATGACAGTTTTTGTTGAAGATTCGGGGAGATATTTTACAATTTTAAATGTCTATGGGCCCACACAAGACGGACCCCAGTTCTCGAATTCCCTTCTAGAAAAATATTTTTTAAAAGATCCTGCTCTCATTTTAGGTGGAGACCTAAATTTCTCAATAGGGGCGGTTGAATCTTGGGGACATAGGTCACATACATACTCTCTCTTAGACTTCATTGTGCACAAATTGGAAGAGGTTGGTTTAATTGATGTTGATCCTATTAAAATAAGTTCTACTTGGAGAAATAAGAGACTGGGAGAGAATTATATTGCAAAAAGTCTGGATCATTTTTTGATTTCTAGCTCTCTAGTGGAAGAACCCCTCCTCTTCAGACAATGGAGTGGTTCAGGAGGGGAGTTTGACCATTTCCCAATTTTCCTAGAATTAGCGGGAGCATCCAGAAAACCGACAAGTCCTTTTAAGCTTAACTTGGCTTGGTTAAAAGAGGAGAGCTTCCTAAATCTAGTAAAGGAAGTTTGGATGCCCAGAAAGGGCACCTGCTCATTTCACAAGGAATTTAAAAGAACTAAAAATAGCTACAAAATCCTGGGAAAAAAAAAGAAAGTAGTAGATGAACATGATTTAATCCAGATAGAGGTTGACCTACAACTTCTTTACGACTCTGTCAAAGGAGGTTTCGATAGCCCAGAACAAAAAGAGTTGCTAATCTCCTTGGAGAAAAACAAAAGGGACTTACTACAAGCTAAAGAAGAAGAATGGAGACAAAAAATCTCGGCTCTTTGGTTGCACAGCGGTTATGAGAACACAAAATTCTTTCAATCCTATGCAAAAGGTAGGAAAATGTCAAACACTATCTGGAGCATCAAAGATCAGTCTGGTAGATTACTTTCCTCTTTCGAAGATATGGCTAGATTGGGTTCTTCCCATTTCAAGTCATTGTATGCAGTTGGTAGAAGAGTATCCATTGATGCAGTTTTACAGATGTCTCAACTATTCCCCTGATTCATCGAAGAGGAAGGTAATGAAGAACTTATGGCAGAAGTTACAAAAGCAGAATTAAAAGAAGTTCTTCAAAGTTTTCAAAAAGACAAAAGCCTAGGACCGAATGGCTGGTCCATTGATTTCTTTATAGGTCTATATGATTTCTTCAGCTCAGACCTACTCAAATTCATAAAAGAATCAAGAATCAATGGTGTTATTCATCCTTCTTTTAATGCTACTTTCATAGCTTTAATTCCCAAGCAGAATGCTCCTGAAAGTTTCGATGACTATAGGCCCATCTCACTATGCAATTGTATTTATAAAATTATAGAAAAAATCATAAGCAGAAGAATAAAAGGCATCCTATCAAATACAATATCTCAAGAACAATTTGGTTTTTGGAAGGAAGACATATCCATGAAGCAATCAGGGTCGCCCAAGAAGCCTTGCACAATATCAAGATGCAAAAGAAAAAAGGGGCAGTGATAAAAATAGACCTTTTGAAGGCATATGATTGGGTCAATTGGCTTTACCTGAGATTATTTCTTACACACCTGGGCTTTGGGTTTTCTTTTATAAATTGGATAATGAGTTGCATCTCCTCGATCTCTTTTGTTGTACTCATAAATGGAGCTGCAACCCCTTTCTCCCAAGCCGAGCGAGGCCTTTGTCAGGGGTGCCCTCTTCCCCCCCTCATTTTCCTTCTAGTGGCTGAGGGACTGAGTAGGGCTCTTAAGGAAGCCAAAAGTATCAGAACTTTCATTGGTATTCCTCTTACTCATCTACTTTCTCTCACTCACTTGTTTTTTGTGGATGATGCCCTAATTTATATAGTGGCCTAAGAGGTGATGTTGAATAATTGAGATCCATTTTAGACGTTTTCAGTAGAGCCACAAGCATGCAAATAAACAACACAAAATCTACTCTCTCTACCCATCTAATGGCTCCAGAAGAAATCCTATTTTATAAAGGTCTTTTTCCTTTCATGGAAAAGCCGCTCAATGAGGGTCTAAAATACCTAGGATTTCACCTAAAACCAAACTCTTACACCAAAGGGGACTGGAATTGGTTATTATCAAAGCTTGAGAAAAAGTTAAAATCCTGGACTTTCAGGTGGTTATCTCGAGCTGGCAGGCTAATTTTGGTAAAATCAGTCCTGAAGGAAATTCTAGTATATTGGTTATCTATGGCTTGGATTCCAAAGGGAACGTTGGAAAAAATAAGGAAATTATGTTTCAAATTTCTATGGGGCGGTCAAAAGGAGAGTTTTGTGATGCCTTGGATCAAATGGGAGTCTTTAGCTTTGCCAAAGTTGTTGGGGGGGTGGACCTTAAAAAATATACATTGCTTCTCCACCACTCTCGCAACAAAAATGGGATGGACACTTATCTCGTCCAACAATTTATGGTCAAAGGTCATTCAACAAAAATACATCAATCTAGATTCAGTGGTGGATTGGATTAGAAGACCAAAAAAAAGCCACCAAAATGGATCTATCATGTGGAAAGCTCTATTCAAATCCTTCGATGTTATCAGTCAAGGTTTGGCTTGGAAGGTAGGAAAAGGAAACTCTCTCAGGTTGGGCAAGGATCCATGGGTGGGTGCAAATGGATAACATTTACTTCCCCAAAATCTAGTAGACAGACTTCAAGAGAGAGATTTTTTCCATCTGAATCAAATTGTAGATGATCAATAAACTTCGATCTAGACTCAAGGTTGGAAATACGCTCAAGCTCTGAATCTAGAAGAACACTTTATAACTCCCTTGAATGAGTATATAAGGGCCCTTAAATTAAGCCATATCAGAATAAATGATTAGTAAGATGAACTTCTATGGCAACTCAGTCCTTTTGGGGTATACTCCCCAAAAGAGGGTTACACTTTCCTAATGTCATTTCTCCTTCAATAGGTTCCTCAATGGTGGTGGAAGGGTATTTGGAAATCCAAATTCCCCCTCAAGGCTACAGTGTTTATGTGGTGTCTACTAAAGAAAAAGGTCCCTACTTGGAATAGGATGAAACTCAGGGGTTTAGAAGGACCAGGATGGTTCCCCTTGTGCAAAGGAGAGGAGGAATCTTCATTACATATTTTTTTGGATTGTCCTTTTTATATACAAACTTGGCGAGATGTATCTGTCATTTTGGGTCAACCTTTCTATTGGGTCAGAACCTCCATTGAATAAGCCTTGAAGTTGTGGGTTCAAAATCGCAAATACAAACGTTTCATGGCACTTCCTATCCTCATCATTTGGGGTATTTGGATTGCCATAAATGCTGCTATTTTCAAGGAAAAAGACTCCCTTCCCAAGCTTATTGTAGCCAAAATCTTAGCAATCTTAACACATTTTCCACAAGAGAAAGATCTACCTCCCCAAGGCGGGTAATGGAAGAACACATTAACACCACTAAACCTCAGGCTTTCTGTTGAGTCTAAGGATTGTCACATTTTCATCATCTTTTCCTTTCACCATTCCTCACATTTATCCATATTCTACCACTCCATAAACCATTCATTAATACCATTTTCATAATTAAATATGGGTTTAGCCTTATTATTTTCCAAATCATTTATATTAGTATTAAAAGAGAATTTGTGATTAAATATTAGAAAAATGACATATTTTCATGTATATCTCAAAGTTGGATGAGTTTTGTAATGTGTAGGAATATTTGAAGACTCCAACAAAAGGATTATTCAAGCTTCTCGAATATTTTCTCCAACCTTTGAAGATTTGAGGATAATTATTCAAGCAAATTCAAAAGAGAAAGATCATGGAGATATGAATAGAATTTCTTATCAAAGATATTAAGGATTTGTGAGGATTTGTAGAGATCAATATTATGTAATTATTAGCAAATTGGTTGTACCTACTTGAGAGGAAAGTGGATCTACATTTATTAGTTGCTTATCCTCTTTTCAAAGCAGCTCATGTATAAAGGGTTTCTCTCTCTCCATTTGAGATTAGGAGGGATAAATGAGGAATTAGTAGGAATTAGTGAAGGAGTAAGAGTTAGTGAAAGAATGGAATGAATAAGTGTGTGAATGATTGAGGGAGTTAGTCATTTTATAGAGGTTGGATTAGAATGCTATGTAATAGAGTTTATGATTTAATACTGACATCTTGATTTCTCCATATTGAGTAGAGGATTCTTTATTATGAGTTAGTGGTGTTGATTTCATGTGAGCTCACTAGTTGCGTGTTATGTATTATTTGTCTTTCATGCAATTTCATGCTTTCATAATTAGATTCATTTCATGCAATTTCATGCTTTCTTAATTAGATTTATTTTATGCAATTTCTTGCTTTCCTAATTAGATTTAATTTTAGTTGTGTGTTTCCTTTTCAAGAATTATATTAAGCTAGTTTCACTCTGATCCTGCGTTTCTTGAGCCTGCACCTCGAAGCTTATGAGCCCTGTGTTGACAATTAAATAGTTGGGTGATTAATTAATTGACATGGGGGAGGGTCCCGTCTAGTGGAGCACGGGGAGGATGGTAGGGCCAAAAGGTCGTTCAGATCCTGAGTGTAGGGAAAAAATGGCTCTGGGAGGGAAAAAGAGGAAAAAATTTGATTCTAGACAGTAAGAGGACTTACCAAGATGGGGAAAAGACCGAAGAGCCCCAAGTAACTCCGACTGATGAGGAAAAATAAAATGCCCAGGATATTGTAGCGTCGAGATCTCGTCAAACCCTAGGATGGGAGGAATAAAAGGACCATGGTGGAGCGGTGAAGTAACTGAACTCCACGAGTCTGGGGACACCTCCGAAGGAGAACGGAAGAAATACCCCCAGAGCACAGGATCAAAAACTGAAGCGGCAGGAACTCCACCTACATCGAACATCTAGAGATCCGGGAAAGACTTTGGAGATGGGTCCGAAAACATATCCTCCATCACACTTCCAATAGGAGGTGACGAAAATGATAGGCCAATGTCAGAGAAATATCCATCTGGAAAATTCCACATAAGTTGACCATTTGTGTGGTCATAACCATAATCTACCAGCTCGTCCATTACTACTAACCACCAGAGCTCCCAGGAAAAAATCGCACAGAAGAAGAAGCATGACTTAGGGACAAGTGAGAGCTACGAACCCAAGGAAAGAAAGACTATACCGCCTGTTGCTAGCGTTTCCGCAGCAGGTTGAGGAATCATCGATCCTAATGGGTACAAATCATTCATCCATTTCACCAAACTATTCAAATTACATATTAATGTGAAATGTGAATTAATGTAGAATGTGAATGAATTCAAGTTATTCTCCTTACTTTCAATGCCTTTGATATCTATAAGTGCCAACTATTATTACGCCATAAGGTATTCCCCTCCAAAGACGATCATAGTTACCAAATTCGGTCGAATTGGAAAAAAAATCGAAAATTCGGGGATTCGGTTCGGTTTGTGGATTAATACAGAAATTCAAATTCGATACGAGAATATTCTGTTGACCATGGATTCCATCCTCATTTCCAACAATAATCTTTAAACATGTAGATGTAGATGTATCTTGATGCCCATTTAATTACATTTTCTCATGGTCCATATTGTTGTCTTTGTCTAATTTTGGTCGTTTGCCTTTCTAGTTTCCCAGCATGGATGGACATAGGCATCCCAGCCGGTGTTCTTCATCTGACATTTCCAACTTTCATCGAGTCTTGTTAATAAATTCCTATCAAATTTAAGCCCTCCATGTAGCAATATACAATCTTAATCACATAACCTCCTCCCAACTTGACAGTTAGCTAAACAAGAATGTTGAATTGGAGGTGAAGGTGGCAATGCACAACAATCAATTGGATAAGCTCATTCCCAACATCAAAATGCATTATCATATCATATTGGGTTTTGTAAAAAGTTATCACTCGCTAGTCTCTAGTCCTAAAAACTCAATTAACCATGTCAAGGATGCAACCATGGAGGAAGCAATAGTCAAACAAGCTCAAGAGAAATTGGAAGCTTAACAGATATTCCTGAAACTCAATGTTGATACCATGAAGGAAGTCTTCCGCATGCATGATTTTCATTAAATGATAAGGTTTTTGATCCAGGTGGATATTGGTGTGGATATTGGTGGCCACCCACCTATTCCAACTGGCTGCTCTTGACACTTTTTAGTTCAACACGTTCTTCTATACTTCTTTGTAATTGTGGGTTCTACACTTTCGGGGTTGTCTGAAGCCCTACACATCTTCCAGGTGGATATTGGTGGCCTCCCACTTATTCCAATTGGCTTATTTTGTATGTTTTCATGTCAACACATCTTGTTATACTTCCAGGGCCATTTTGGGGCCCTAAACAATGTTTTTTTGGTTCACCACAGTCAAATTGTAGACAGAGTTAGAGTTTGATGATGTAATGTGTTATTCTCGAAAGGGCCTTTCCAACAAACTATCACGCACCTAAAACGGAGGTCATATGCAAAAGTTACAACCCCGAGAAGTTGAGGTACCAACTTACCCATATGGGCCCACATAACTTTTGGNTTGGTGTTTCATCTCCTAGGGTTAGGTTTTTGGATGTCTAAGGTTTTGGCATTCATGAGTAATGTTAAAAAGGCCTCTGGAGCCTCATTGTAATTATTTTGCTCAAACGGATGTGCGTAGCAGCCACATCTCTTATGAGAAATAGCTACCACCATTCGAGCAAGTGTTTCAGTTCTGCAGTTTTATAGTTCCAGCCTATTTCATTTATTCAATAGAAGATATTGTTCACTGGATATCTGTTTTGTTCTTCATATCTCTGTGTTTATTGTATTTAGTCTGTTAATCAGTTTGTTTCGCTCCTAAATCCAGATCAGTGGTATCAAAGTGGTCTGCTCTTCATTTATTTTTATCTGTGCATATCCCCCACAAGATATGGGTACAAGAAATTGGGACTCAAACCAATAGATTCGTTGCAAGATCGGTCGTGCCGAGCCCGACAACAACCCATGGGAGACGAAAAGAAAGATGATGGAGCAAGAGATCATTTTAAAATGTTGCTTGAGGAATCCCTTACGTGATAAAGGAACGAAATGATGGACAACTTTGCGCAGTTCCTTCGGCGGCTGCCCAGAGGAGAATCATCTTCATCAAGCGGCCATGCAACCCCCTTCAAGGTACAGGTAAATTTTGATATTCCATTATTTGAAGGACTGATAGATGCAGATGTTGTAGATAAATGGTTAAATCTGCTAAAAGAGTATTTTCTGGTCCACAATTTTTTCGATAGGGAAAATATTACGTTCGCACTCCTCAAGGTCGTCCCCCATGTTAAGGACTGGTGGGACACTTACTCTGAGCAAAGGGCCATAGAGGAATCTGTAATATTTGTGGTTTCCCCTACATGGGATTCCTTTCGGGATGCCATTAAAGAATAGTACTACCCTGTTGGAAGCTACAAAGACTAGTACACCAAATGGACTACCCTGCGTAAAAAAAAAGGGACCAGACAGTACCAGATTTCACCAATATTTTCCATACCTTGCGCACCAAGTTGGGTATCAAATACTATGAGCAACATCTGGTGCTCAAATACCGCGGTTGTTTGCATAGATACATTCAAACATAAATGGATTTTTTGGACATCGCCTCATTGGGTACGACTTATAGATATGTTGTCAAGATCGAGCATAAATTTAAGCAGAAGAGGAGAGAGTTTGGATCTGAAAACTCCTCACAGTCGAAGTAGGGCAAAGGCGGCCCCAACCCACACGGCAAGGGACAGAGCAAAGATGGCCACTCTCAGGACAACCAGTCCAAGCCACAACACAAGAAGGGCAATGAGAAGGTGAAGAAGGACACAGGAAAATGGTGTGAGTAACATAAAATCCCTTGGCACAACACTGAAGAATGTCGCTCCAAGAAGTCATGCGTGGATGAGCTGAAGGCTTTCGAGTCAGAGGTCGATTTTGATTCTGAATTAAATCTAGAAGGAAGGAAACATATTATCAATGTTGAACCTAGTGCCACTGTCGCTACCACCAAGGTCCAACCAAGAAAACCAGAAGAACCAGAGGAAGGTGAACCCCTCTTTCACTCACATATGTGGCTAAAGGGGGCACCGCTTCATTTCATTGTCGATACCAGAAGTCGAAAGAACCTGATCTCAACAGAGGTCATCAATGGGTTGGACCTGCTGAAAACACCGCACCGCAGCCTTAAACCATCGGTTGGCTTCGCCAAGGAATAGATCTTTGTGTCAACCAACAGTGTCGTCTACCCTACGACATCAAGCCTTTCAAAGATGATGTATTGTGTGATATTTCTCCCCTTGAAGTTTGTGATGTTCTTTTAGGAACCCCATATTTGTGGAAGCGTCATGTTGTGTATGAGTCTAGACCCCACAGTGTTATTATTACTTTGGGTAGACAATTGTACAGGATACCATATGTAGTGTCGCCTACCTTTGCTTCTTTAATCTCTACTAAGAAATGCAGTAAGGTCATTTCAGAGACCGGAAAGTTCGACTTCTCTGTGATTCGTGCTCACTATAAGCAAAAGGTCGCCTTCACATCTGTGGCATCTACACATAGCCTCTCTTTGCAGCAGAAGCAAGTGGATGGGGTCGTGGAAGAGTACAGAAATCTTCTCCTCACCCATCGGGGTACTGATGCACTACCAAGTCGAGCATTCAATTGATCTAACCCCCGGTGCACCTCTGCCTGATGGACCAGTCTATCGTCGCTTGTTGATGGAAAATGAAGAAATCAAGCGTCAGATCCAAGAGCTTCTTCAAAAGGGGAACATCAAACCCATATCCTCCCCTTGCGAAAGTTGAATTGTACTGGTGCAGAAGGAGGACAGGACCTGGCGACTATGCATTCATTATAGAGAGTTAAACAAAATCACAGTCAGAAACTGGTACCCAATTTCCAGGATTGATGACCTTCTTGACCAACTCAAGGGGGGAAATTTCTTCAACAAGATTGACCTAAAGTCTGGCTACCACCAGGTTCCTATCGAACCAACTGATGTTTGGAAGACAACTTTCAAATCTAAAGAAAGTCTCTTCAAATGGTTGGTCATGCCCTTTAGCCTAACAAATGCACCAGCCACTTTCATCAGGTAGATGGATGATGTATTGAGACCCTTCACCAACTCTTTTGTGGTGGTATATTCGGATGGCATCCTCATATTCAACAAAACTTGGGAGGAGCACATGCGGCATATTTGTTGGAATAATTCTTACAATAGATTGGTTTGTATTTCGTTTGAATCTGTTGAAGATTTGCAGAAGGTTGTTGAGAGATTCTCTCAACAACTATCTCTATGTTTGGAGATAGTTGGATCTGATTCCAACTATATATACATGTAATATTCTATGTAATATGTGTAATAGAAATTATTATTTGTGTGTTATGGCTATTCTCTCAAATTTTAAGATGGTATCGGAGTGAGGTTGGGCTTAATCCCTCACGGGAGTGCCCAGGAAGATGTGATAGCCATTGGAACTGATTCTCTATACATATGTGTGGGAGTGTGTTTTGAAGAGTGCAATTATTTATGTGTAAATTAATTTTTATGTATGCAAATTAAATTATTTTGTGAGTGAGTCGCCTTACTCCCGTAGAGAAAACTCTTGTCCACGCAGAAAAAGAAAGGGCACGTGACCAGATATTTAAGAGGCAGACTAGTGCAGTATATCAATAATCAGATCAATAATCAATGCAATTACGACGAAAGTTTTGTTGGTTCGTGCACGCATAGTGGAATCTGAAAGGCGAGCCTTTCACGGATTGGTATCTTCAATTCATCAGGAAGGACATTACATCCATTCATCAGGACGCCGATGGAAAGGGATCACTCATGGCATCATTGTGATCTGTTATTGGTCTTACACAACAATTTCTTCTCACCAGAAGAAGGGCGATATGGCCATTGATTTTAGGATCTTCTTCAACCTAGTTGGAGTCAAGGATTCCATATTCCTATTTATGTTTTACCAGATTGAAGGAGTATGAATGCGTCAAAATCTAAAAGGGTGGTTATATTAATTAATTACTTATATTAATTGATTTGTATGAATTTTGTCTGTAAAATTTTATTCTGTAGAACCAATCAATGAACATAATATCATAATCTAAATTAGTGGTTCTTGACGTACTTCGGTGCCATAGGAACACTTCACTTCTTTGTTTGTGCATATTTTGTTATATGTTGGTGGATCTTGTTGTGCTTTGGGCTTCAAGAATAACAGTGACAGGTTGTCCATGTATATATTATTGTATGTGTGTTTAAAAAAGGTCAGTTGTATGATTAACTACTGAAAATACCTAGTAATCGGATCACTATCCTATATAACTGTTGAAATTTTCTCTTAGGGGGAATTCCACAGATGGTAGTGTATCCATAGGATAATTCAATATCAAGATTGTCCTTCGGGAGGTCGAGAAGCGTCAATTCTACAAATTCGTCAATGATGGTCAGAAGCAGTGTTATCTTAAATGAGTTGAAAGGGACGCTCGAAGTTGTGGAGAAGAAAGAGCATATACCGAAAGATTTTAGAGTGGATAGGAGTGTTGATGAAGACCAGTTAGACAAAGAAAGAAAATGATTAACATTGTAATTTGTTATTGAGTATTGTAAGTTTTTATAATGTAAGCATTATGGGAGGGTGTTGGAATAATGCTTACATTATAAAAACTTACAATACTCAATAATAAATTACAATATTAATCATTTTCTTTCTTTGTCTAACTGGTCTTCATCAGCACTCCTATCCACTCTGAAATCTTCCGGTATACGCTCTTTCTTCTCCACAACAGATGGCATCAGAGCCTAGTTAGGCTTAATCCCTCACGGGAGTGCCCAAGAAGATGTGATAACCATTGGAACTGATTCTCTATACATATGTGTGGGAGTGTGTATTGAAGAGTGCAATTATTTATGTGTAAATTAATTTTTATGTGTGCAAATTAAATTATTTTGTGAGTGAGTCGCCTTACTCCCATAGAGAAAACTCTTGTCCACGCAGAAAAAGAAAGGGCACGTGACCAGATATTTAAGAGGCAGACTGGTGCAGTATATCAATAATCAGTGCAATTACGACGGAAGTTTTGTTGGTTCGTGCACGCAAAGTGGAATCTGAAGGGCAAGCCTTTCATGGATTGGTATCTTCAATTCATCAGGAAGGACATTACAGCCATTCATGAGGACGTCCATGGAAAGGGATCACTCATGGCATCATTGTGATCTGTTATTGGTCTTACACAACAATTTCTTCTCACCAGAAGAAGGGTGATATGCCCATTGATTTCGGGATCTTCTTCAACCTGGCTGGAGTCAAGGATTCCATATTCCTATTTACGTTTTACCAGATTGAAGGAGTATGAATGCGTCAAAATCTAAAAGGGTGGTTATATTAATTAATTACTTATATTAATTGATTTGTATGAATTTTGTCTGTAAAATTTTATTTTGTAGAGCCAATCAATGAACATAATATCATAATCTAAATTAGTGGTTCTTGGCGTACTTCGGTGCCATAGGAACACTTCACTGCTTTGGTTATGCATATTTTGTTATATGTTGGTGGATCTTGTTGTGCTTTGGGCTTCAAGAACAACAGTGATAGGTTGTCCGTGTATATATTATTGTATGTGTGTTTAAAAAAGGTTAGTTGTATGATTGACTACTAAAAATACCCAGTAATCAGATCATTCTCCTATGTAACTGTTGAAATTTTCTCATAGGGGGGATTCCATAGATGGTAGTGTATCCATAGGATAATTCAGTATCAAGATTGCCTTCGGGAGGTCAAGAAGCGTCAATTCTACAAATTCGTCAATGATGGTCAGAAGTGGTGTTATCTTAAATGAGTTGAAAGGGAAGCTCGAAGTTGTGGAGAAGAAAAAGCGTATACCGGAAGATTTCAGAGTGGATAGGAGTGTTGATGAAGACTAGTTAGACAAAGAAAGAAAATGATTAATATTGTAATTTGTAATTGAGTATTGTAAGTTTTTATAATGTAAGCATTATGGGAGGGTGTTGGAATAATGCTTACATTATAAAAACTTACAATACTCAATAACAAATTACAATATTAATCATTTTCTTTCTTTGTCTAATTGGTCTTCATCAACACTCCTATCTACTCTGAAATCTTCTGGTATATGCTCTTTCTTCTCCACAACAAATGGTATCAGAGCCTGGTTGGGCTTAATCCCTCACGGGAGTGGCCAGAAAGATGTGACAGCCATTGGAACTGATTATCTACACATATGTGTGGGAGTGTGTTTTGAAGAGTGCAATTATTTATGTGTAAATTAATTTTTATGTGTGCAAATTAAATTATTTTGTGAGTGAGCCGCCTTACTCCCGTAGAGAAAACTCTTGTCCATGCAGAAAAAGAAAGGGCACGTGACCAGATATTTAAGAGGCAGACTGGTGCAGTATATCAATAATCAGTGCAATTACGACGGAAGTTTTGTTGGTTTGTGAACGCAAAGTGGAATCTGAAGGGTGAACCTTTCACGGACTGGTATGTTCAATTCAACAGGAAGGACATTACAACCATTCATCAGGACGTCAATGGAAAGGGATCACTCATGGCATCATTGTAATCTATTATTGGTGTTACACAATAATTTCTTCTCACTAGAAGAAGGGTGATATGGCCATTGATTTCAGGATCTTCTTCAACCTGGCTGGAGTCAAGGATTCCATATTCCTATTTATGTTTTACCAGATTGGAGTATGAATGCGTCAAAATCTAAGAGGGTGGTTATATTAATTAATTACTTATATTAATTGATTTGTATGAATTTTGTCTGTAAAATTTTATTTTGTAGAGCCAATCAATGAACATAATATCATAATCTAAATTAGTGGTTCTTGACGTACTTCAGTGCCATAGGAACACTTCACTGCTTTGGTTATGCATACTCTGTTATATGTTGATGGATCTTGTTGTGCTTTGGGCTTCAAGAACAACAGTGACAGGTTGTCCATGTATATATTATTGTATGTGTGTTTAAAAAAGGTCAGTTGTATGATTGACTGTTGAAAATACCCAGTAATCAAATCATTGTCTTCTATAACTGTTGAAATTTGCTCTTAGGGGGAATTCCATAGATGGTAGTGTATCCATAGGATAATTCAGTATCAAGATTGTCCTTCGGGAGGTCGAGAAGCATCAATTCTACAAATTCGTCAATGATGGTCAGAAGCGGTGTTATCTTAAATGAGTTGAAAGGGAAGCTCGAAGTTGTGGAGAAGAAAGAGCGTATACCGGAAGATTTCAGAGTGGATAGGAGTGTTGATGAAGACCAGTTAGACAAAGAAAGAAAATGATTAATATTGTAATTTGTTATTGAGTATTGTAAGTTTTTATAATGTAAGCATTATGGGAGGGTGTTGGAATAATGCTTACATTATAAAAACTTACAATACTCAATAACAAATTACAATATTAATCATTTTCTTTCTTTGTCTAGCTGGTCTTCATCAGCACTCCTATCCACTCTGAAATATTTCGGTATACGTTCTTTCTTCTCCACAACAAATGGTAAGCCTGGTTGGGCTTAATCCCTCACGGGAGTGTCGAGGAAGATGTGATAGCTATTGGAACTGATTCTCTATGCATATGTGTGGGAGTGTACCTGTCCATACAGTCCGTACAGGACACGTGGCAGGACCGTATAGCATACATGGCATGTCCGTACAGGACACGTGGCAGCTCCTGGGCGTGACACGTGGCATGCATTTTGGCACTTTCAACATACGGTTTGACCAATCTAGAAGTGACACGTGTCACCACTGGAAGGGTGACACGTGGCACATGCTGACGTCGACATCCTACGTGGTCGGGATGACGTGGCGCATTTTAATTGGATGGTGGTCGGCGAATACAGGGTTGACACGTGTCCGGTTTGAGGCGAATAATAAAGAGACATGTGGCCCAATCCAGGGGCGCCACGTGTCCCTCGTTTATTGGTTATTGGGTTTGCATTGAAAAATTTATTGTGTCGCCAGATGGATTCGAACATGGGACCTCCGCCAACTTTAGCGACTTAATAAGCCTCCGCTAACCAACATTCCCGCCATCGTTACTTGTTAACTATGCCAACAAACTTGTATTTAACATTAATTTTTGTGTTAATTGTAAAAGGGGTCGGGCCGGGGCTAGCCCCGACCCATGGTTATATGAGGTAATATATGACCGTTGAACATATGTGTGCGTTTTAATATGTGGCACGGGTTTATAACCCAAAGTTTATATTACCAATGTAATATATAGTTGCGCGCGGGGGTTTTCAAATATCAACCCACGGTCATATGTTTATTATATGTGACCGATAACACATATAAACGGAGCACGCGTTTTGGGTTTTTTTTTAATTATGGTTTAAAACGGTTTAATAACCAACCGCCACTTGCCATTGTTATATTGCCTTTGGGAAACTCAGCCCTTTTATGCGCGGGAAGGTGGCCACATGGCCCCATGCGCCCAACACCTCCGATTTGGAGGGCTTTAGTTTCGTTAACCGTTCGACAAATTGGCACGTTTTGCGGGACACGCGTGGGTGCTAGGTTTTGTGATGGAAAACGCCCAGAAGCTAGGTTCACTTCACACAGGTGCGAAATGGCGAACAGGAGACAGCAAGCCAAAAGGAGAAAAATGGCAGAATGCATAACTTCTTGAGTTTTTGACCAAATCAGGTGTTGTAAAATCCCAGCTAGGGGTTTTTGGACGTTATGAGTCCATTGGTGATGTTTTCACAGGAATTTGGAGACTTCTAATGCAGTTTTTTAACCATTTAAGTTTGAGGAAGCTCCAGGAAGCTTGAAGCCCTCATTGTTTGAGGCATTGCTCAAATGAGCACATATCCATTTTCTGAGACTGGATAGTCATTCTTGACTGTTTATTATGCTCTGAACACATTGGGATAGGTTTCAGATCCATTGGAGGACTTCTACAGGTATTTTTACTCCATTGAAGCTCAGGGAATCTTGGAGATCACATGTAGAAGAGGTCATTGCTGGATGAGGCAAGATCCATTTGCAGAGTTTTAACAGTCATTTTTGGGGTTTTTATGTATTCTGAATCCAATGGTACAGTCTGTAAATCCATTGGAGTTGAGAAGCAGCTTGTAAATAGCATTTGAAAAACTAATCCCAAAGAGCCAAGTCCATTGAAGGAGGCTCAAGGAGATGTAGCCCAGAGAGGGGTGAACTCCTTTATCATCTTGCTATTGTTGTGAGTTTGCTATGTTATTTGCTGCACTTTATATTGTTGTGTATTGATTTATAACACATGATTAACCTTTTAAAAGTACATTTCCTCACACATAAACATTGCAAAGAAGAAGCAAAACTTAACACATAAACCCTCTTGCATATTTAAACACATGAA
>SNQJ01S0057588.1:9698-53130 GCA_010110895.2 Picea sitchensis | reverse complement strand
CATGGGCATCCAGTGGCATATCACAATGAGACACTTTTCGACACAGTCCAGAAGTATCCCACTTATGACAAAGAAATGTAT
Source organism: Picea sitchensis (assembly GCA_010110895.2). NCBI lineage: Eukaryota > Viridiplantae > Streptophyta > Pinopsida > Pinales > Pinaceae > Picea > Picea sitchensis. The sequence goes on along the minus strand of SNQJ01S0057588.1, from coordinate 53,049 downwards.
TCCATTGTGCAGGCTTGTCAGCAATGGAAGCATTACATTTTGGGAAAGGAAACGGTCATCCACACAGACCACCGACCCCTACAGTTCATACAGACACAAGGGAAGTTACAGAACGATCGCCATCAGAAGTGGTCCACATACTTGCAACAGTTTCATTTGAACATTAAGTACAAGAAAGGAAGCACCAATAATGTTGCAGACTGCCTTAGTCGACCACCCATCGTGGCGCTAACCATTGTGCTCAACTCTTGTGGGCACGACACTTTTGATTGGCCGCTTCTCTACACAAGTGATCCAGAATTCAGCCACACATACAATACACTCTTGGAGGGTAAGAAAGTTCCCAATTTTCACCTCCAGGATGCCCTGCTTTGTCACCTGGGACACCTTTGTGTTCCTTCAAGCGAGCATGCCAAGATTATTTGGGAGGCGCACTACAGTCGGGTCGCTGGGAATTTTGGGGTCGAGAAAACCATGGCAGTACTGCAAAAATATTTCTATTGACCAAACCTTTGACAGGATGTCGGGAAGTACATCAAGTCCTGCACTGCTTGCGCCATTGCCAAACCGACCATGAAGAAGAAAGGCCTTTATACTCCGCTTCCTACCCCCAATCGACCTTGGGAATCCATCTCTATGGATTACATGTCGGGCCTTCCTTCTACTAAGCATGGCAATGACTGTGTTTTTTTTGTCATCGACAGATTCTCAAATATGTCCATTATGATGGCCTGCAAGAAGAATATCACAGCAGATGCCACTACTAAACTCTTCTTTGAACGAGTGTGGGTACACTTTGGGATCCCACAGTCTATCATCTCAGATCAGGATAGCAGGTTCCTCAGTAGATTTTGGTCCAGCCTCTAGTCGATGCTGGACACCAAGCTCACCAAGTCCACAACTTTCCATCCGCAAACTGATGGCCAGACAGAGGTCGTCAACCAGATGACTATACACATTCTGCGCATGTACAACTCAAAGCATCCATGCACATGGGATGAGAGCCTCCCCTATGTACAACACAGCTACAACCGGTCTCTCCATATCTCAACCAGACACAGCCCCTTTCAAGTGGGCTTGGGATTCCAACCATTATGTCCCATTGACGTAGCCATGCCATTTGCGGCTACTCGAGTAGATTCAGCCCATGTCCAGTCTGAGGCTGACAAGGCAAACAGATTCATTGAGCGCATTCAACACATCCACCAGCAAGTTCATGACATCTTGGACAGAGCCAATGCTAAGTACAAGCAATGACGTGATCAACATCGGGTGCCACACAACTTCCAGGTGGGCGACAATGTGTGGCTACATTTGCAAAAGGAGCGCCTCGTTGAACCCTACCGCAAGATTCGCCCGGTCCAATATGGGTCATACACCATCACCAAGGCTGTAGGGGAAAATTCCTTTGAGCTCGGTATTCCACCATTCCTTGGTCTGTACCCAGTGTTCAATGTGGACCGCCTTCGGCCCTACTTTCCACCTCTACTAGACACATCCGACATGGCAGAACAACTCACACCAACAGAGTTAAACCCAAATTGCATAGAACAAGCCACAACTTATCAAATTATGGACACACAGATCAAGAACACCCGCCAACAGAGGATCCAGCTATATCGAGTTCTCAAAGCAGGCCAACTCCTTCACCGGGGCAAGTGGCTCACTAGGGACCAAGTTCAGCAGAAGTTTCCTCATCTCATGGAGGAACTCAATGCAATGGGGACCATTGCTTCCTAAGGGGGGAGGACTGATCCAGGTGGATATTGGTGGCCACCCACCTATTCCACTTGGAACCACACCATTGTTTCTTTCAGTTTTTCAGTTTCCTTAATTGTAGCACAATTTACTATTTTTAGCAATTCTTCGGGTCCTGAACTTCCGGAGCTGTTTTGAGGCCCTAAACGACGTTTTTTGGGCATGAATGCTTTTCAAATATGAGTTCGTTTCGGACTTGATGTTCGCTATCAACAGTGTAGTCCTCGGATAGATCTTTCTAACGATGTATCATGCACATCAAACGAAGATAGTATGCCAAAGTTATGACCCCGGGAAATTGATGTACCAATTTACTCCAACGGGGCCCATATTATGGCATTTCATCTCCTAGGGTTAGGTTTTTGGATGTTTAGGGTTTTCCATTGTTTCTCAGTAATATATAGGCCTTCGAGCCTCATTGTAATGGGGAGTTCAGAGGCCAGTAGCCTCCACATCTCTTCTCAGAGATAAGCTACCAGCGCCCTAGCTAGTTTATTTCCATTCTGTCTGTAAGCATTTTTACGTCATTTGTTATTAATGAAATGAAGTCTTATTTCAGCTGCATCTCTGCGTTTATGTGTATTTTTGTATTTCAATGTGTTCCTACATAAATCCGGATCATTCGTGCATGCAAAGTGGAATCTGAAGGGCGAGCCTTTCACGGACTAGTATCTTCAATTCATTAGGAAGGACATTACAGCCATTCATCAGGACGTCGATGGCAAGGGATAACTCATGGCGTCATTGTGATCTGTTAGTGGTCTTACACAACAATTTCTTCTCACCAGAAGAAGGGCGTTATGGCCATTGATTTCAGGATCTTCTTCAACCTGGCTGGAGTCAAGGATTCCATATTCCTATTTACGTTTTACGTTTTACTAGATTGAAGGAGTATGAATGTGTCAAAATCTAAAAGGGTGGTTATATTAATTAATTACTTATATTAATTGATTTGTATGAATTTTGTCTGTAAATTTTATTTTGTAGAGCCAATCAATGAACATAATATCATAATCTAAATTAGTGGTTCTTGACGTACTTCGGTGCCATAGGAACACTTCACTACTTTGGTTATGCATATTTTGTTATATGTTTGTGGATCTTGTTGTGCTTTGGGCTTCAAGAACAACAATGACAGGTTGCCCATGTATATATTATTGTATGTGTGTTTAAAAAAGGTCAGTTGTATGATTGACTGCTGAAAATACCTAGTAATTAGATCATTGTCCTATATAACTATTGAAATTTTCTCTTAGGGGGAATTCCACAGATGGTAGTGTATCCATAGGATAATTCAGTATCAATATTGTCCTTCAGGATGTCAAGAAGCGTCAATTCTACAAATTCGTCAATGATGGTCAGAAGTGGTGTTATCTTAAATGAGTTGAAAGGGAAGCTCGATGTTGTGGACAAGAAAGAGCGTATACCGGAAGATTTCAGAGTGGATAGGAGTGTTGATGAAGACCGGTTAGACAAAGAAAGAAAATGATTAATATTACAATTTCTTATTGAGTATTGTAAGTTTTTATAATGTAAGCATTATGGGAGGGTGTTGGAATAATGCTTACATTATAAAAACTTACAATACTCAATAACAAATTACAATATTAATCATTTTCTTTCTTTGTCTAATTGGTCTACATCAGTGCTCCTATCCACTCTGAAATCTTCTGATATACACTCTTTCTTCTCCACAACAGATGGCATCAGATCCTGGTTAGGCTTAATCCCTCATGGGAGTGCCCAGGAAGATGCCATAGCCATTGGAACTGATTTTCTATACATATGTGTGGGAGTGTGTTTTGAAGAGTGCAATTATTTATGTGTAAATTAATTTTTATGTGTGCAAATTAAATTATTTTGTGAGTGAGCTGCCTTACTCCCGTAGAGAAAACTATTATCCACGCAGAAAAAGAAAGGGCACGTGACCAGATATTTAAGAGGCAGACTGGTGCAGTATATCAATAATCAAATCAATAATCAGTGCAATTACGAGGGAAGTTTTGTTGGTTCGTGCACGCAAAGTGGAATCTGAAGGGCGAGCCTTTCACAGACTGGTATCTTCAATTCATCAAGAAGGACATTACAGGCATTCATCGGGACGTCGATGGAAAGGGATCACTCATGGCATCATTATGATATGTTATTGGTCTTACACAACAATTTCTTCTCACCAGAAGAAGGGCGATATGGCCATTGATTTTAGGATCTTCTTCAACCTGGCTGGAGTCAAGGATTCCATATTCCTATTTACGTTTTACCAGATTGAAGGAGTATGAATGTGTCAAAATCTAAAAGGGTGGTTATATTAATTAATTACTTATATTAATTGATTTGTATGAATTTTGTCTGTAAAATTTTATTTTGTAGAGCCAATCAATGAACATAATATCATAATCTAAATTAGTGGTTCTTGACGTACTTTGGTGCCATAGGAACACTTCACTGCTTTGGTTATGCATATTATGTTATATGTTGGTGGATCTTGTTGTGCTTTGGGCTTCAAGAACAACAGTGATAGGTTGTCCATGTATATATTATTGTATGTGTGTTTAAAAAAGTTCAGTTGTATGATTGACTGTTGAAAATACCCAGTAATCATATCATTGTCCTATATAACTGTTGAAATTTTCTCTTGGGGGGAATTCCACATATGGTAGTGTATCCATAGGATAATTTAGTATCAAGATTGTCCATTGGAAGGTCGATAAGCGTCAATTATACAAATTCATCAATGATGGTCAGAAGCGGTGTTATCTTAAATGAGTTGAAAGGGAAGCTTGAAGTTGTGGAGAAGAAAGAGCGTACACCGGAAGATTTCAGAGTGGATAGGAGTGTTGATGAAGACCAGTTAGACAAAGAAAGAAAATGATTAATATTCTAATTTGTTATTGAGTATTGTAAGTTTTTATAATGTAAGCATTACGAGAGGGTGTTGGAATAATGCTTACATTATAAAAACTTACAATACTCAATAACAACTTACAAAATTAATCATTTTATTTCTTTCTCTAACTGGTCTTCATCAGCACTCCTATCCACTCTGAAATCTTCTGGTATACGCTCTTTCTTCTCCACAATAGATGGCATCAGAGCCTGGTTGGGCTTAATCCCTCACGTGAGTGCCCAGGAAGATGTGATAGCCATTAGAACTGATTCTCTATACATATGTGTGGGAGTGTGTTTTGAAGAGTGAAATTATTTATGTGTAAATTAATTTTTATGTGAGCAAATTAAATTATTTTGTGAGTGAGCCGCCTTACTCTCGTATAGAAAACTCTTGTCCACGCAGAAAAAGAAAGGGCAGGTGATCAGATATTTAAGAGGCGGACTGGTGCAGTATATCAATAATCAGTGCAATTACAACGGAAGTTTTGTTGGTTCGTGAACTCAAAGTGGAATCTGAAGGGCGATCCTTTCACGGACTGGTATCTTTAATTCATCAATAAGGACATTACAACCATTCATCAGTATGTCGATGGCAAGGGATCACTCATGGAATCATTATGATCTGTTATTGGTCTTACACAACAATTTCTTCTCACCAGAAGAAGGGCGATATGGCCATTGATTTCAGGATCTTCTTCAACCTAGCTGGAGTCAAGGATTCCATATTCCTATTTACGTTTTACCAGATTGAAGCAGTATGAATGCGTCAAAATCTAAAAGGGTGGTTATATTAATTAATTACTTATATTACTTGATTTCTATGAATTTTGTCTGTAAAATTTTATTTTGTAGAGCCAATCAATGAACATAATATCATAATCTAAATTAGTGGTTCTTGACGTACTTCGGTGCCATAGGAACACTTCACTGCTTTGGTTATGCATATTCTGTTATATGTCAGTGGATCTTGTTGTGATTTGGGCTTCAAGAACAACAGTGACAGGTTGTCCATGTTTATATTATTGTATGTGTGTTTAAAAAAGGTTAGTTGTATGATTGACTGCTGAAAATACCCAGTAGTCAAATTATTGTCCTATATAACTGTTGAAATTTTCTCTTAGGGGGGATTCCACAGATGGTAGTGTATCCATAGGATAATTCAGTATCAAGATTGTCCTTCGGTAGGTCGAGAAGCGTCAATTCTACAAATTCGTCAATGATGGTCAGAAGCAGTGTTATCTTAAATGAGTTGAAAGGGAAGCTCAAAGTTGTGGAGAAGAAACAACGTATACCAGAAGATTTCAGAGTGGATAGGAGTGATGATGAAGAGCAGTTAGAAAAAGAAAGAAAATGATCAATATTGTAATTTGTTATTGAGTATTGTAAGTTTTTATAATGTAAGCATTATGGGAGGGTGTTGGAATAATGCTTACAATAGATGGGTTTGGATTTGGTTTGAATCTGTTGAAGATTTGTAGGAGGTTGTTAAAAGATTCTCTCAACAACTATCTCTATGTTTGGAGATAGTTAGATCTGATTCCAACTATATCTACATGTAATATTATGTTTAATATGTGTAATAGAAATTATTATTTGTGTGTTATGGTTGTTCTCTCAAATTTTAAGAATATTCAGCAGGTTTTGAGCACTCTGCGGCAGCACAAGCTATATGCCAACTTGGAAAAATGTTCCTTTGGCATGAACATGGTCGAATACTTGGGCTACTTTGTTGATGAGCATGGGTACATGTTGGTCTCGCTAAGATCCAATTCATCCATGACTGGCTAGCCCCGACCACACTAACCGAGCTTCAGAGCTTCTTAGGACTGGCCAACTTCTACCAACGTTTCATGTTGGGATTCTCCCATATTGCATGGGCCCTCAGCCACGTGACCAAGGGCGGTGGCAGGGAAAATTTCGTGTCGGGGGGAGGAATAACAACGAGCATTTGATGATCTGAAGCATCGCTTGTGCTCAGCTCTAGTACTCTCCTTGCCTAATCTGCAACAACTGTTTGATATTGAGACTGATACATACGACTATGTTGTAGGCACAGTTCTCACTCAGCACAGTCATCCGGTGGCATACTATAGTGAGAAACTCTCAGATACGGTCATCCGGTAGCATACCATAGCGAGAAACTCTCAGATACTGTCCAGAAATACCCCACCTATGACAAGGAAATGTATTCCATTGTACAAGCCTGTTGTCAATGGAAACATTACATTCTGGTAAAGGAGACGATCATCCACACTGATCACAAACCTCTGCAGTTCATACAGACACAAGGGAAGTTGTAGAACAATCGCCATAAAAAGTGGTCCACCTACCTACAACATTTCCATCTCAACATCAAGGATAAGACAGGGAGCACAAATCATGTTGATGAATGCCTCGGTCAACCTCTTGTGGATGCACTCACCACTGTGCTCCATTCCTGTGGACATGAGGCATCTGAGTGGCCCCAAATTTATCAGCAAGATCTGGACTTCACCACCACCTATCAGCTCTTGGGTACAGGCGTGACTATCACCAATTTTCACATTCAGGATGGGTTGTTATTCCATCTGGGCCATCTATGTGTTCCTAAAAGAGAGCGTGCAAAGCTAATTTGGGAAGCCCACTACAGTGGGATGGAATGACATTTTGGCATGGAGAAAACTGTGGTCATTCTCCATAAACATTTTTATTGGCCAAAACTTCGACAGGACGTCAACAAGTATATCAGATCTATCACTTCTTATGCCATTGTCAATCCATCCATCAAGAAGCAAGGCTTATACACCCCTCTTCCTACCCCTGAGAAGCCTTGGGAATCCATCTTGATGGATTACATGTCTAGCCTTCCATCCACCAAGCAAGGTAATGATTGTGTATTTGTGGTCGTTGATCGATTTTTGAAGATGGACATCCTCACATCATGCAAGATGAACATCACGGCGACAGATACTACCAAGCTCTTCTTCAAACGAGTGTGGGTCCATTTTGGGATACCACAGACCATCATCTCCGACCTGGACAACAAGTTCCTCAACACATTTTGGTCAAGTCTCTGGTCACTGTTGGACACCAAGCTCACTAAATCCACTACTTTCCACCCCCAAACAAACGACCAAATAGAGGTTGTCAATCAGATGAGTGTGCACATCATTCACATGTACAACTCTAAGCATCCAGGTAGATGGGATGAGAGTCTCCCCTATGTTCATCACAGTTACAACATGGCTCTCCATAGCTCCACCGGCCATAGCCCATTTCAGGTGGGACTGAGATTCCAACCCTTGGGTCCCATTGATGTTGCACTACCTATGGAAACCACACAAACATACTCTTCCCATGTTCAGTCTGAAACCAACAAAGCCACCAGATTCATTGAGCGGATTCAACACATCCGCCAACAAGTCCATGAGATTTTGCAGAAAGCCAATGCTAGGTAGAAGTAGTGCCATGATCAACACAAGGTACCACACCAGTTTCAGGTTGGAGACAATGTCTGGTTACATTTGTAGAAGGAGCGTCTTACAAGGCCCCATCGAAAGCTCCGCCCACTTTGTTATGGGCCTTACACCATCACCAAGGTTGTGGGTAGCAATGCTTTTGAGCTCAACACTCCACCCTTCCTTGGCTTGCACCTAATGTTCAATGTGGACCTCCTTCAGCCATATTTTCCACCATTATTGGACACCTCAGAGATCTCAGAACAATTGAGACCAACATAGATCAACCTTGAATGCATGGAACGACCATTCACTGATCAGATAGTGGACACACAGGTCAAGGGAACTCACCAGCAGAGGATCAAGCTTTATCGGGTTGTCAAGGCAGGGCGGCTCCTCCACCAAGGATAGTGGCTCGCCCGAGACCAAATTCAGCAGAAGTTTCCTCACCTGATGGGGGAACTCAACGCAATGGAGACCATTGCTTCCCAAGGGGAGAGGACTGATCCAGGTGGATATTGGTATGGATATTGGTGGCCACCCACCTATTCCAACTGGCTCCTCTTGACAGTTTTTAATTCAACACGTTCTTCTGTACTTCTTTGTAATTGTGGGTTCTACACTTACGGGGTTGTCTAAAGCCCTACACATCTTCCAGGTGGATACTGGTTGCCTCCCTTAATCCAACTGGCTTATTTTGTATGTTTTCATGTCAACGCATCTTGTTGTACTTTCAGGGCCATTTTGGGGCCCTAAACAATGTTTTTTTGGCTCGCCATAGTCAAACTGTAGAGATAGTCAAAGTTTGATGGTGTAATGTGTAGTTCTCGAAAAGACCTTTCCAACATGTTATCACGCGCCTAAAACGGAGGTTGTATGCAAAAGTTACGTCCCCGAAAAGTTGAGGTACCAACTTACCCATAGGGGGCCACATAACTTTTGGTGTTTCATCTCTCGGGGTTAGGTTTTGGATGTCTAGGGTTTTGGCATTCATGAGTAATGTTAAAAAGGCCTATGGAGCCTCATTGTAATGATTCTACTCAGAGATAGCTACCACCATTCGAGCAAGTGTTTCAGTTCTACAGATTTACAGTTTCAGCGTATTTCATTTATTCAATAGAAGATATTGTTCACTGGATATATGTGTTGTTCTTCATATCTCTATGTTTATAGTATTCAATATGTTAATCAATTCGTTTCGCTCCTAAATCCGGATTAGTTTTAGAGTATTGTGAAATTGTTTTTTTTCATAACTAGCTTCTAAAAACTTATCGCTCCTGATTTTATAATAATGAGGAAAGTGTTGTAAGAACGACCAATTTGTAGGTGGTCTCTTTGATATGTATTACTTTATTGTAATGTGCTCCAATCACTCTTTTTATTAATACAATTTTTATCCATTTCAATAAAAGAAAAAAAAGGAACTCTCCTTTCTCATTGTCACAATCACACACTTTCAATGTTATAATGTGATGTTGTGATTTATTTAGTATAAGAAGCTCGATTGTAAGCAACATGGGAGAAGTACCAAAAATGAATTTCTAATCTAAAAGTGAAATTATATAGACATAGACAAATGGTCGAACACTATTTTAACATTGTTTTTGGACATTGTGGGAGAGTTTTCATGGTTCCTTCATCGTTGTTGGCTCTTTGTTTTCATTAAACCTGCACATAAAATAAATAAATAAAACATGGGAGCAAAACCTCAAAAAATAGGGCAAACAACTAAATACATAAATGAAAATAAGGACGACTAGTTTTCCTTTCCTTGAATGCCAAATAGATTTTCTTCCAAGAGGAAGGGGAAATGAATAATTATACTCAGTCGTAGCCTTGGCTTGGGTTGGTGGAAGCTCATGAAAGGTTTCTCATGCTCTTCATGTTTGAAAGTGTTTCCTTTATACATAACAAATTGTCATTCTCATGTAAAACTATGCCCTTGGTTATAGTATCTAATTCTATTTATAGCATTTATAAATGGAGTTGGGTTTGGAATATAATGATCATCCATTTTAATTTTCTAAAATTTTGAAAGAATAATATATTTAAATATTTGTAAGATATATACTCCCAATTTTTTTCAATATTGAATCGAAATCGAATTTGAACTTGAACTTGGTAACTATGAAATTTGAATTTGAACTTGAATTGTTGAAATCTGTCATTTTAATTATCTTTCTAAATTTTTGAAACATGTAATATGTCATGCAATTATTTAACGTTGTTGTTATTCCAAATTAAAATGTTAATCAATGATTAAATAAAACTTTAATTCAATATATAAAATAATGATATTCAATGACTTTTTGGTCTTGAAAAAGGTGTGCTAAGGAATAATTAAGTTTTAGAATCAGAACTTCTTCTTTAAGATTGTGTGGAGTTATTTCTCGGTAGTTCGTGAGTCCTCTTGTGTGAACCTCTCTATGTGTTTCACTGGCATAATTGCAATTATAATGGGTGTGAATTTAAGGAGGTAAAAAGGCAAATGAGAGTTCAGGAGATTGAAATTATGGTTAATAAAATTGCTCGTTTGGAAACTTGGAGTAATGTGTGGAGACTCAAGACAGTGAAATTGTGGCAATCATGGAAGTAGTGAATAATTAAGCAAATGTAATTCAAGAGCTAGGCCATGAGAACAAGTCTCTCAATCAAAATGTAGCAGAATTGATGAATTTTCAAAATATGCTTCAGAATCCGGCTCTCAATTCATTGGGTTCAATTGCATAGCATGGTGGAGTCATGGTGAAACAATTTTGTCAAAGGCTAGTCACATATACAGTTGATTAATCCCATGTGGATACTGAAGTCAAACTCTCTTAGATCACTTTTTCTATATTCTTTAAATAAGGTTGAAAGATTGCATCATGTTAGTTTAATTTAACTACTTTTGAAATATTGATGTATTAGATTGCTTTTCAACTTGGCTGCAACATTTTGTTGATATCAAATCAATTATTTCTATTAAAAAATAATAAAAATTAGAGAAACATAAATTGTTATAATAAAAAATAATAATAATTTGAGAACAATAAAGTGAAAAAAATATATATAAATTGGAAAAAAATTATTGTTAAACAAAATTTGTAAATGTGTACTTTATAAATATTATTGTACGTGCAAATGGTAATTTGAATAATAATATAATATAACCTCTTGTAAACCTTCACTTTTAATTTTATTGATTAAGATCACCGTAATACTCAATTGCTTTGTTATTTATAACATATTATTAAAAAAGATAATAAGTTAATATATTATTTGATATTTATATGTATTAATTATTGTTGTAAATCTCCACTTTTAATTTTATTGATTAAAATCACCATAATACTCAATTGTTTTATTATTTATAGCATATCACTAAAAATATAATAAGTTAATATATTATTTTATATTGATATGTATTAATTATTAGTTTCTGTTGTAGGTATAGAGGGACTATAGCGATTGATAATTCGTTGACTACATATTAGTTTGTCCTTTGACCCGAAATATTTGCACAATACCTATTGTTGGAGCTATGGAATTAAAAACATATAATTTTATATAATAAAAAGTACCACATATGTACTAATCTGATTGGATAAGAGATTGGAGGTCTTATTGTCGGTTTCGCTATTCCCAATGTTTTATATGGCAACATATCCAAACTTTTTCTCGTATGCAGTGTTTTTTAATCATATATTTTTCCTCTATATTGCTTGAAGGTGGATTAATGCTAGCATTAGTTCGAATGTTTGTACTAGCATTTTCTGCTAGCTGAATATATCTGTAAGTTGTGATATGTACTAAGCATATTGAAATGTTTTGATATCCAAGCTTTATAGTGATTGAAAATTCCAAAGTTTATGGCGTCTTTGTCGGATGTATTTTTGTTGAAATGTATTGACACTTATTTTGAGATGCCTCAATAGGCCTGACAGATTAAATGTTTACGTGGCGCAACGTCCTCCAACAGCTCTGACAGCTTAAATGTTTGCATATCGCGAGGTCCTTAGACAACCTGACAGCCTTAAATGTTTATGTAAATACATTTATCGGAGTACATTTTTCCTCGAAATTCTCTATACAGTTACAGTGAATTTGCACAGTCTTGTTTCTCCACCGACAGTTCAATAGCCATTGTATGTTTCATCTTTGTTCTGCCTTTGCAATGCAAATTCGGAATCGTTGAAGCTACATACATTGTTTACTGGTTCAGTGAGTGCTTCTTCTTCGCTGGTTTTTCGATTGTTGCTTGTTGTTGTTTCGCTCGCGATTCGACCTACGCTTATGCATTTCATCGTTTCGAAGTAAGTTTCGATGCCATAGTTTCATTTTGAATTCCTTGTTTGTTGTTCAGTGTTTGCAGTTTGCAAGTAAGAATGTTTGTTTATTTGTAGTCGCATGCTCCTCGTATGTTTTCGGTTCCTTCTATGCTTGGGCTGCAATTTCGTAATCGTTGGAGATATATATGTTGTTTACTGGCTCAGTGGTTCTTCTTGGTTCGTTGGTTCGTGGGTTGTTGGTTCTATTTGTTTGGCTCGGGTTTGCACTTTGGGGCCCTGGGGGTGTAGTTCGGCCTGTTCATGCTTTCTCGTTGGTTTGGTGCTTGCTGTTTTCTTTTGTTTGATTCGGCCTTGCAGGGTTGGGGTCCAGCGGCGATGGTTGGAGCTTTTCTCTTCTTTTTTTTTTTTGGATTATTGTTGTTTTTTGGGGTGCTTTACGGTGTTCAGCCCCTGCACCTAGGAGTCGACATGCAGTTGTGTTATTCTCCCTATCTGTCGAGGCCGATATCTATTATTCTGTGAGATTTTGTTGGTGCTTCAATGCTGGCATGAAAGAAAATAGTTGCATGCAAAATCGTTCGAGGATTACATGTGAAATTGCAATATCCCCTGTTTTTTTGTTCGAATAAAACATATGTATGCAAGCTACATTTATATACCATGTATGGTCAGATGTGTCGATATGACATTGCATGTTCTTTCTCCTCTACATAGACTGGTGTGCGCACGATACAATTTGTGTTGTGCTTGAGATATGATATGTGCAACAAAGTTTCTGCAAGATTATATTTGGTTGTCTGGAAGCATGTCTAGGTAGTTTGCCACGTAAAACCGAAAACTTGTATCGTGGGCACAACAATCTATGTAGAGGATAAAGAACAGGTATTTCCATTGGTGGAAGCATATATGGATAAATTACCACGGAAAACCAGAAATCGTTTAGCTACGGCCATGCAATTGCGTGATATTTTGTGCCTTGTAATATATTTTGGGCAGGGAAAAAAAATTACACGTTTACAGCCATGGATAGAGAAGCACAAAGGTTGATGTTTCTGCCTTTCTAGACTGTTTGTTGACTTTGTTTTAGTCTATGTACATATTGTTTATTCTCCGGCGAATACCGACTTCCATTGATGTTCTTTGTATTTTTTGCGTTCCCACATTCAAACAAACAAAATAGCTGGAGAAAACAAGGGAGTCTCCACTGCATCGGTTAAAGAGGATATAGAACGGTGCATGCTTGTACTATAGTTTCATATCGTGTTGTTTTGTATTTCATTTATGGTCTGTATATGTGTTCAACTAGTTTATTATATGTACATGTTGTGTGCCTTCCTACATGGTAAGTTATCTTCATTACATGCCTTACTGCATACTAACCTGCTTCGCTCGTTGTGTTTTCGCTGCATTGCTACATTTAAACAAACAGAATATCTGGAGATGACGATGGGCTCTTTCGTGCGTAAATAACCCTCTTTCAATTTATTTTACATGTCTGTCTTCATTATAAGTTATCTTCAATACATGCCTTCCTGCATTCTAAGTTAGTTAATGTCTGTTGTGTTTTCGTTGCATTACTACATTTAAACAAACAGAATGGTTGGACAAGATGATGGACTCTTTGGCGAGTAAATAGACATGTTTCTCTTTCTTTTAAATGTGTGTCTTCATACTAATTTGCCTTCATGTGCATTGCATATTCGACATTGTTGCCTTGGAAAAAACAGGTTGCTTGGACATGGAGATGAATTGTTCTGCGTAACAGCAGAGGGTTATGTGGTACAATCTTGTAAAAGGTATACCAAGTGTGCTGGTAAATTAAATATATAAACTGGGTGGGGGCATATAATATTAGACTTGAAAACGATGACTTGGCAGTAATGGGCCTTTCTGCCTTCCCTATTTCTACTTTTTCCATTTTCTATTATCCCTTTTGTTTTCTAATTCATCTGCTTAGTGTGCTTTCCAAAAATTCCTTCGTGCGTTGGTTGGCAGACCAACAGATTCACATCTGTGGTCGTGCTTCTACCTTGCTCCATAGTTACCCACTTTCTCGATTGTGGGTGCCAGGCTGGCAGGTTGAAGATTGCTCCTCTGGCTTCTAGGGGTCCGCGATATATAGATTGGCCATTGTGCCCCGCGCCCACACCCTGTTTACTGTTAAACATATCTCCAGTTAAAAAAATCAGATGCATATAGTCTTACGGTTATTTAGTCCTTCTGATGCACGATATACAATGCATATGGTTGTTTAGTCCTGATGTTCATTTGCACATGCTTGCATTAGAAAAAGTTGGACTAGTGACATGTGCATGAGCAATCAGTCATCCCAGACATCAGTAGACCGACAAGGCCAAAGGTAAATATGCATACGCTATGCTCTTACTATGTTTACTAAACAAATATCATGTGGTGTATATTCATATATGGCATGGCGGATATGTTGATGTCATCTGCAATACATGGTTTGTAGCTCGCAAGAAGTATCAAAAAGTACAAGCGAGACGTTGAACGCGCTGCATGTTCCGCAAACTAAGAGGTGTGGTTGCGAAACTCTGGCTCCATAGTTCATCAAAGTTATGCATGTACTTGTAGATTTATGCCAATGAAAGAAGAATACTTAAAAAAAAAAAATGCACTACCATTCACTTTAGCTTTTCTGTTCAAAAAATGTCATCAGGTCTAGAGTTGTGACATCCAAAGCACTGTCAATAGAGTGCTTGAACAGTCGCTGATATGAACAACTGTTCATCGGGAACATTATGGTTGTCTATAGCACCTACTTAGACAAAGCAAACAAAAGTAGATCCATTATGTGTGTTGACATGACAGACAAGGAGGCCATGATGACAGTGACACTGATTGTTCCTCCACAACTTGTCCAGAAACATGCAGAAAAGATATTGTTGCGTAATGGTATATCCATTACAAGTTTTAATATATTGCCCAAAACAGTATATGACCATGGTGATTGCGATCGAATTATTTCGTTGAACGAAACAAGCATTGTGGAAAAAATTCTCGTTGTTTGTTCAGAATATTG
The DNA here is from genome assembly GCA_010110895.2 of Picea sitchensis. Taxonomy (NCBI): domain Eukaryota; kingdom Viridiplantae; phylum Streptophyta; class Pinopsida; order Pinales; family Pinaceae; genus Picea; species Picea sitchensis. The sequence goes on along the minus strand of SNQJ01S0057588.1, from coordinate 37,651 downwards.
TTTCGTCTTGGACTCGACTATCAGCCAACTTGCACAGAGCACTGATATTTACCCAATCGGAACGATTGAGGAAGCTGTCACACTGGCAAGAAAATTTGGCTCGCAACACATTCTCCATTTAAAATATGGAGAGTCGGACAGCGACAAGGCAATAGTACCACTTTTCATATTCAGTTTTGTCCTTTATTTTCACATGTACATGTATCTTGGATAAGTTACAAAAATATTGCACTGTTCCATGTTGCAGCTACAATTGTTCGATACGTATTCAGATTTGTTTTCGTCAATGGAACAACAATTGCATAAAGGGCAGATTCCACTTATGTTGTTCAAAAATATAACAAAGAAGAGGGATGTTAAAGAAAGGATCTTTCAGACAACCAAGACAACATTTGTAACAGAGTTGCAAGCAGATATAGTAGAGGATCTGAAGAAACTAGCTAGTTCTACAACTGTTGTGCGCATACATCCACAAAATCATCCTCACTTTTCTTATAGAAATAGCCTTGCACAAATTTTTGCGCTTGTTTACTTTTTTTTTTTCTTTTTTAAGGGGTGGGGGGGTGCAGTTGTGTATTATATTGTTCAATGTATTAATTCCTATGCTCGCGTTCCCAGGTTGAAGGTGTTTTAGTTGCAGCCAATGTGTACCCGACCCCCTTTGAACTTGTATGTGCAAAATGCAAGTCCCCTGCTTCTGCCTCCGCTTTGATAAGTGATTATACGATTGATTGTCTACGATGCAGTGAAAAATGTCCATATATATATGGACATTGCGTCAATGCAGTTATCTGAACCGTGGGCAACACAACTGTGCATTGTACGGTTAGGCAACCTCTGTTACAAAATGTGCTTCCTAAGTTGGCAGAGTTGTCGTATGAAACTTATTTACAGAAAAAGGCAATCAATGTCTACATGTTGTGGCAGCTTTGGATACACAACAAATTCACCTTAAATGAGGACAATGCAATTTTGCATATCAGCTAAAGAAGAGGAAATATATATATATATATATATATCAAACTTTGGTAGGAAAGGAAAATACCTCATGAGTCTCTGTAATATTTGTTCAGCATCCAAATGAATGTTCGTTGGACTTGGCTAGTTGGGATTGCATGCACATAAGATTAGCATGGAAACAAACCCCATATATCACATGGCCCCGGTTATTTTCTACTGGCAAAATATATGAGATGCAAGAGAAAACGAATGCGACGACGTCTTTTCTTTGTATATCAAATTGTTTGGTGCAAAGGTCGATGGGTTCTGCTCTATGGAACCTTCTGGGAACTTGCTTGCGACCTGTTTGAAGTTTGGTTGGTTCTTGGTTATGTGTTTTGTTTGTCAATTTGTATATCGCGGAACTCCAACTGTTCTTTGGAGGATACATAACAATATAATTGAATTTTTTAGCCAGTTGGCCCGCGAATCCGCCTGATAGTTTCTATGGCGCTGTGACGCAAATGTACCATGTGGCTTGTTTTAGCAGATTTCCTTGATTGATGAACTTGTTCAAATTATTGTTCTGGAACAATTTGAAATTAACGAATATATAGTGTGTGAACTGCAATTGTGCTATCATATCAACAAGAGGCCCTTAAAATTCAAATTGGTTGTTGTTTTGGCATTTTTGCTTATTCGATGAACTTGGTAAAATTAACATCCTTGAATAATTTGAAATCAACGAATATGTACTGTGCGGAGTGCAATTGTGCTATCATATGAACAAGAGGCCCTTAAAATTGAAATTGGTCCTTGTTATGCTTGCGGTGATAGAATTTTAAAAAAACTTTGTTTTGTTTCCTTCATTTTTTAAAAAATAAGCGATTTAACATCCTTTAATAATTTAATATAATTCACTTGTACAATATCAATATCTAATATTAATAATTTAGTATTTCAAAATAATGTTTTTAGATAAAGTTAGATAGGATGATCATCCCTAAACAATTGCAATCTTGAACCCGCCAGTTGTGGAGTCCTGTAGATTTTTATTTTGCGGAACTCCGAGTGTTGTTTGGAGGACACAGAACAATAAAAGTGCAATGTTGAGTCAAGTAGTTTGCAAGTCCGCCTCTCAATTTTTATATCGTGGAAGTCTAGATGTTGTTTGTAGGACACGGAACAAAAAAGGTTCAATTTTCAGCCCGCTAGGCCAAGAACCCGCAATCCAAAAAGTACCTAAGTATGGAATGAGGGATCTGCATATGCTCTATAAAATCTCATGTCCATACTTCATAAAAGTACATGTTTACTATGTATTGCTCGTTTGTCGAAATACTTTTATATCACTCGCCCGACCAAATTGTACAAACTTTCTCATCTAATTAAATTCTACAATATCAATATTTAATAATAATAATTTACCTCGAGTCCATCTATCAATCTGTATATCGCAGAACTTCGAGTGTTATTTGGAGGACACGGAACAATGAAAGTGCAATGTTGACCAGCTAGCCTGTAGGTCCGGTTGTCAATTTGTATATCGCGGAATTGTGGGTAATATTTGTAGAGCGCAGAACAATAGAGGCCCAATTTTCAGCTCGCCAGCCCGAGAGCCCCCGATCCAAAAAAGTGGCTAAATATGGAATTAATACAGAATCTCTACAGGACAATAAAAGTGCAATGTTGAGACAACCAACCCGCAAGTCTGCTTGTCAATTTGTATATCGCGGAAGTCTAGGTGTTATTTGTAGGACATGAAACAACTCAATTTGACCCCGCCAGGCCGAGAACCCGCGATCGAAAAAATGCCTAAGTATGGAATGAGGGATTTGCATATGCTCTATAAAATCTCATGTTGAGTCAAGCAACCCGCAAGTCCGCCTGTCAATTTGTATATCGCGGAAGTCTGGGTGCTATTTGTAGGACATAGAACAAAAAAGGCTCAATTTTCAACCCGCCAGGCCGAGAACCTGCGATCCAAAAAAGTGCCTAACTATGGAATGAGGGATCCGCATATGCTCCATAAAATCTCGTGTCCATACTTTATAAAAGTACATGTTTACTATATATTCCTCGTTTGTCGAAATACTTTTATATCACTCGCCCGACCAAATTGTAGAAGATTTCTCGTCCAATTAAATTCTGCAATATCAATATTTAATATTAATAATTTACCTGGAGTGCATCTATCATTCTGTATATCGCGGAACTCTGAGTGCTATTTGGAGGACACAGAACAATGAAAGTGCAATGTTGACCAGGCAGCCCGCAGGTCCGGTTGTCAATTTGTATATCGTGGAATTGTGGGCGCTATTTGTAGAGCGCGGAACAATAGAGGCCCAATTTTCAATCCGCCAGCCTGAGAGCCCCCGATCCAAAAAAGTGACTAAATATGGAATTAATACGGAATCGCTATGGGACAATAAAAGTGCGATGTTGAGCCAACCAGCTCACAAGTCTGCCTGTCAATTTGTATATCGCGAAAGTCTGGTTGCTATTTGTAGGACAAGGAACAATAGAGGCTCAATTTTCAGCCCGCCACACCGAGAACCCCCAATCCAAAAAGTGTCTAAGTATGGAATGAGGGATCTGCATATGCTCTATAAAATGTCATGTCCATACTTTATAAAAGTACATGTTTACTATGTATTGCTCATTTGTCGGAAAATTTTTATATCACTTGCTCGACCAGCTTATACAAACTTTATCGTCTAATTAAATTCTGCAATATCAATATGTAGTATTAATAATTTAGTGTTCTAAATAATTTTTTTAGATATGTTAGATAGTTGATAGGGATTGCCATCCATAAACAATGGCAAACTTGAACTCGCTAGCCCTCAAGTCCATCTATCAATCTGTAAATTGCGGAACTCCGAGTGTTATTTGGAGGACACGGAACAACGAAATTGCAATGTTGAGCCAGCCAACCCGCAGGTCCACTTGTCAATTTGTATATCGCGGAATTGTGGGTGCTATTTGTAGAGCACGGAATAATAGAGGCCCAATTTTCAGCCCGAGAGCCCCCGATCCAAAAAAGTGGCTAAATATGGAATGGCGGATCCGTACATGATCTATAAAAATTCCATGTCCATAGTTTATAAGAGTACATACTTAGTATGTATTATTCGTTTTTCGTAAACTTGTAGGTGCGGAAGCTGGCGGATTCACGACTTCATAATTCACTTACTTTTATATCACTGGCCCGATCGACCGCTTCTCCGTTTGATATTGTAATAAATGAATATAAACTGGCCCAAGTCCAATTGTGCTATGACATGAATACGAATCCCTTAAAATTCAAATAGCTAGCAAGTATGCTTGTCAATTTGTATATCTTGGAAATGTGGGTGCTATTTGTAAGGCACAGAACAATAGAGGGCTAATTTTGAACCCGCTAGCTTGAGAACCCACCATCCAAATAGTGGATAAGTATGGAATGAGGGGTCTCTACATGCTCTATAAAATCTCATATCCATAGTTTGGAGAAGTACATCTTTACTATGTACTACTTGTTTTCTCTGAATCCTCTTTAGAAGACATGGAACAATAGAACTGCAATGTTGAGTGACTCAATCCGCAGCTTCGACTGTCAATTATCGCGGGACTCTGGGTGCTATTTGTAGGATACGTAGCAATAGAGGCCCAACTTTGAGCCCGCCAAACCGAGAACCCGCAATCGAAAAAGTGGAAAAGTATTAAATGCGGGATCCATACAAACTCTATAAGAAACTCGTGTCCATACCTTGTAAGAGTTCATACGGATTGTCATCCCTTGAGTCTGTCTGTCAATTTGTATATCACGGAACTGTGAGTATTGCTTGTATGGAAAGAAACAAAAGGAGTGCAATTTTGAGCGAGCCACCCTGCAGGTCTGATGGGCAATTTGTATATCGCGGAATTCTGAATGCTATTTGTAGGCCAGGGAACAATGGATACCCAATTTAGAGCCCACCAGTCCGAGAACTCGCGATCCAAAAAGTGGCTAAGTAGATATTTAGTGTCTATTACTCGTTTTCCCCAAAATTTGTATTTTCTCTTTTCTCTCTGCTTTTCTTCTTTGAAACACGGGTTCCTGCATAGGCGGCTTTAACATTGTGTTTCCATTGTTCCGCCACGTGTGACTAGCATCCAGAATATATATAAATTATTGTTGCCTTTGTACTTGTTTCCAAATGTGCAATAATTAAGCTTTAATGGTAGTAGTCATCCTGCAGGAACCGTTAAGATTGTCATTAATGTCCGGAAATCCGGAGAAGATTTGTCATCACTACGAATTAAAATAAGATTTGCGCACAAGTATGTTATGCTTTCCAAGTGTTCATTTCAAAGACGGTGCAATGTTTTTTTTTTTGCGCTGGAGGGTTGGTGCTTTTAAGAAATTTCTAATTCTTAATCTCTCTTTGTCATCACACCCACCTTCGCACTTTGTCATCATGAATGCTCATTCCACACGAACCCTGGAGATTGTCATTGATCAACAAAAGGCTCGAGGAGATATTCCATTGATACGCATTAAACCATAATTTGTGGAGGGTTATATTATCCCTCCCCGATTTTCATTTCAAACATCGTCTCCAGCAAACATAAAGTCTTAATAACTTGTGGCACCATTTATGTCTAGACACAGTAAACACATTGGGGCATAATGGCCAGAGGTTCCACTATTCCAGGGCATATTCTTACTATTCGTCTCCCTCCGCCCAAGAGCAAAAAAGGAGATGGTCCCTTGGTACACCAAGAGATATATTTCAAGCCAAAGAGTTCCAAGGCAACCGTGCCTGCTCAGAGAACCTGCCTAGTTGCATTCATGGTTGTCGCAGAAGTTGATGTCATGAACTACGAGCCGGAAGAAGATGCTCTGATGGGCGATGATATGGAAATGGATGATGGAAATATAGACAATCTTCCCACTCCTGCGCCCAAATTGAAATCAACCATAACGGACGGAACTTCCCGGCTCGGTGGTGGCGGTCCTGACAACACCAAAAGGAGTTTCAAAAAAGAAACCGACGGTAAACGCAATAGCCACTTTGCAGTGTGAAAGTAGGAATTCCAGAGTTCTAAATTAGTTTGTTCTGGGCGAAAGAGTTTCACTGTAAAGCAATGATATGTTGATGCTCCTAGAAATATATTTCAAGCCAAAAAATTATTGATTTACATCTTCGGGAATCAGGTCCAAAACTCTCGCTGCTACAAGGCATTTTTTCTACTAATCATCTCCTTCTGCCCAGAATGGACTAATTTGGCCCTCTGGAATTGCACGTGCAACCTCTGCTCCTAAATTTTTTTGGACTATGCAAAGGCGGTTTCAGCTAAGGGCTCTTCCATTTGCCCTGCAATGTTTTCGTCGTCTTCCTAACAGGAAGCTTCTGAAAACTATCAATTTCAACATAGGATGATTCATCAAGGACAAAACTGCAAGTATCTTGCATACTGCGGATCATGTGCCTGTGTTTATCACTTCAATGTTTTGGCCCGAAGAACTCCAATTTCTAAGGATAGATGTACAATACTGGGTGTTTTTCTTATTTTTTTAAATGGATTTGCTATTAAAAAATATTTGCCTTCGACTCTTCCTTCCTGCTTCTTTTCTGGATTTAACGCATGTTCTCATTGGCATGGTTCGGTGCTCTCGTACTTCTTCGATATTGTGTTTACTGGAGTTATTTTTTTCTAAAATGGACCATCTAACAATTAAATGAAAATGTGTTGTGTCAATCCACCAGGCTTTTATGCAAACAAAAAATTGATTGCATAGTTTGAAACCAATGTTCGATTCTATTCGTAATGCAGATAGAACGTCGCAATACCAATGCACAATGTTGCAGCATAATCGTTATTCTTGTTTCTAGACATGCAATTATTAAGTTTTAATGCTATCAACCCATGATGCAAGAAGTTTAATACTTGATTTAATATGTTGCAGTCATGGAACAATGTATTAAGAACACAGTTACACCCACATGTTCCAATAAAATCTAATCTTCAACAAAGTATTTGTTGGCAATTAGTAGAAAATGAAGTTTAGTAGTTAAGTTAATATGTTACATTCATGGAAGAATGTATCAAGAACATATTTACATGCACACGTTGCAATAAAATCCAATCTTGAACAATGCATTTGCTGACAATTAGTAGAAAATGATGGTTTTGCAGCAATGGGGCTTCTTTGAAACCAATTCGCGCTTACGAAAATTGCCTTCCGCCTTTCTATTTTCCCACTCTTTTATTCACTCTAGTTTCTCTTCCTGGTTACTTAATTGTTTTTTTCTCGAAAATGCCTTGCTGTGTAACTTGGCGGATTAACGCGTTTCCAACGACCGCTTCCCCTTTCTTTAAATTGACCCTCTATTGTTCTGTGTCCTACACCTGGCACCCAGAGTTCCGCGATATACAAATTGACAGGCAGACTTGCGCGTTGACTGGGTCAACATTTCACTTTTACTTTTCCATGACCTCCAGACAACATTCGAAGCTCCGCGATATACAAATTGACAGACGGTCTCCAGGGCTGGCGAGCTCAAGATTGCCTTTCTTTACGGATGGAAAAGTGCTAAAACGAGCCATACCACATTTGCGGCACAAAAGATATTTTAAAGGGCAAAGTATTTCCTCTATACTTATGTGTCCTGCAAACAACACCCACAGTTCCGCACTATACAAATTGAGAGTCGGACTTGCCCTCTTCCGTGGTATACATTTTGCACCGAAAACTTCCGAGAAATACAATTTAACTGTTGGGTCCTCGCATATTTTTTGGAACTATTGTCACCCCATTTTGAAACCCGTCTGTCCGCTTTCCATAATTCGCCATTTCTTCAAATTTCTTTAGCGGATCGTCGGTTTGGCAGGTTGAAGAAATATTCAGTTCGTAGTCATTGTTTCCTGTGTTCGCGCCCCTTTGCAATTAGCAGTTGCCAATTATATATAAGATCTTATTGCTACGCATTCAATTAGCAATTTCCCTATTCCATATTAGCCACTTTGTCGGGATTCCGCAAATATACAAACCGACCGTTGAACTGCCCCATCATGATCTCTTCTGTTTTACACATTTTGAACTAAAAAATTATAATACATGGAATTTGACTGTGCAACACTCGCCTATCCTGAGTATCCCCGTAATCCTTTTTTGAATCTCATCCAACCGCTTTTCAGAGCTTGCCATTCTTTCCTTGCTCTCTGATGTCTCTGTCACCTTCGCACTTGTCTATAATAAAAGAAAAAAAAAATTATATATTATATATATATATACATATATTGTTTCTGAATATGGAATTATTGGCATTTAATTCTAATAGGCCATCGTACAAAGACCGTATAAATTGTCATTGATGGGCGAAAGGCTCGAGGAGATCTCGTATTGATGCACATTAAACCAAAATTTGCGGGGGGGTTATATTATCCCTTTCGAGTGTTGATTTCAAAATCATGAAATCTCGTTCGCATGTCGTGACCTTCACACGTTCACGAAACCTCCAATCCTTAATTTATCTTCGTCGTACCCGCCACCTTCGCATTTCTAAATATGCAATAAATAAGCTTTACTACTAATAGTTCATCATGCACCACCCATACAGATTGTCATTAATCAGCGAAAGGCTCGAGGAGCTTTCCCATTCATAAGCATTTAACCAAGATTTAGCGAAGAGTTACATTATCGACTCTAACTGTTTATTTAAACCATCATCTGCAGCAAACCAACGTTCTCATACAACTATGGCACCAGCTCGACAATCGTTCTGTGGAGATACACTCAACATCTCCGGGCGCGAGGACCAGAACTTCCAGTGGTCCAAGGCATATTCTTATTACTCAACCTCTGCTGCAAAGAACCAAGTAATTTGGACCTCTGGGATTGCTCATGCAAGCTGTGTCCCTGAGGTTTTTTACTGTAAGGACCTGGACTCTTGGTGCGTCGATAAATTTATTTCAAAAAAAATAATTATTCCACTATGGGACCACTCTTTTGTTTCTTTGTCACCTCAGGTCTTCTGCCATATGCTAAAATTGTCAGAGCCAACATTAACGTTCAGAGGAGAAGATTGCAAACAGTTCCTGGCAAAGCATAATAATGGATTAGACCTCTTGCCCCATTTTTTGGAAAACCTGCTTCTAGTTCCTGAAGATATTACAAGCATGCAAGTTAGTTCATTTAGAAATCCATTTCGCGGAATTGCCTGACTGTTTACAAGAATAATGGGACAGGAGTCCACAGCAACTGTTTTGCGCATGGCTCTTTATATTTTGTATTTCACAGTCAACGAGCAAGCCATTTTTTATTGGGGCAGGTTAATTTCCCATGAAATCTGTTCCCAATTGTCAAGATACAAAAGGGAAAAGAAATTTTATATGTCGTTCTATTTAGTTTTTTCAATAGTGCATTCCTGTCAGTTTCTGCAACTGTCTCTATCCAAGAATGTCAACTGCGAATTACACCCAGTAACGTTCTGGTACCAAGCCTTGTGGAAGCACAAGGCTTCTCACTGCTTTTATGAAGTTTTTAATGGCTTCCTGTCTGTTTTCAAAGTTTTGTTGTTAGGAGAAGATGCTCCCCGCATATCTGAACAGGCAACTAGTTTTTTGGACAAGAAGGGGACACTCAAACTTTTGGATAATTACACTGTGATAAGAATTTTTGGCTCCATGAAACAGCCTGCTCTCCTTCCATGTCACATTACGAACATAATGTTTGTTGCAGAAGTAGCACGTCAATACAGTTATTGGTTCCATCTATTCCAAAAGAAGAAAAAAAATAGTTCATTCCTCTGCCTTGGAAAGTAGGGGAGTTCGTGATGAAAAATGTCAACAAAATTGACGATTTTGCAGCACATTCTAGCATCTGCAACCTGAGATATGCTGAAATCATAAGAGGGTTCGACCCCTATAATATTTTTCGACAACATTTACAAACACTTGTCCTCGACGATTGTTTTTTAAATAAACACCTACCCAAAAACAGAGACAGTGGCGACAACGGTCCTGCCTCTGATGTCGACGACGTGGACACAGTGCAAACCTGCACTAAATTGTACACGCAACAGGGGAAAGGACTCAGTGACAAGAGTGTTCAATCCACAAATAGCACTCCAAAAAGTAGGACATCTCGGAGCATCGCTCCAACAACCCACCACCACAACAAAGAAACTCAGAGTTCTTCAAACAGAGGAGACGATAACGACCCTCCTCATTCTAAAATTGATAATTCTCACAAGCTTCCAGTAGAGAAGAAGAGAAAAAAAAAATTGGGGCAGGTGGAAGAGCCAGAAATTCAGAGTGAGAACATGGAACTTGACACTGATCTACATAGCATGATCTTCTTCCTTGATCAGCCCGGAGATGCCATCCACAATAGCCATATAATGGACATATCTGTCACCGAAAATTTTGACGAAGTTGAATCCTTCGTGTTTCAGAGCGCTTTTTTTGATAGCCAGTCCAAAAAATTGATAATTGAGAAAAAAAATGTTAAAAATAAGAAAGGCAAATCTCGTTCAGAGGTTCACGTTGCCAACATGTAGCCATCCCAAATATGTCAACTTCACACCGTGAGCGGAGAAGCACTTCATGATTCCATTGGAGGCATGGAGACCGAAAATGCCAGACTGAAGAACCGGGTCAAGGAATTGGAAGACGCTTTCATTCCTATGCCATTGTTTGTCAATCCTTTGGCAATAGCCATGCTTGGCACCCCTGCACCCAATGTAAAAGCATCCTCCACCCTCCTCGCATCCTGTAAAGGATATGTGGAGAATAATATCAAAAAAGGAATGGAACTGGTTACCGAGGCATGGAAAAGATCACAAACTGACACTTCCCTTGGAACCAGTGCACACAGTTTGCTCGAGCTTTTGTAGGCCGAGTTAAAAGATGAAGAAAATTTCTTTTTAAAAACGGTCATTCCTTTTGGCAAGATTGTCAACAATATGACAGAAACAAAAAGAAGAGAAGAAGATATTCCATCCAAAAACCGGATCGGTCAATTGAATGCATGTTGGAAAGAATAAGTGAAGAACCAACATCTCATTGTTCAGTCATGTGAACAAGCCATATCGAAGAAAGATAAATTATTCACAAGGCTATCAAATATAGACTTAGCCGGGAAAACCAACGACTTCCAAGACCGCGACTTAATCGCAAACTCCTTGCCCTTAACCAGGCAAGAGTTTGATAAACAAGTTGCTATGTTTAAGGCCTTGTCTCTGGAATTTTTTTACAGCATCCTTCAATTTGATCAAGTTCACGTTCATGACTGGCTAGTCAAATATGCAGTACAGAATGAGGAAATTCATTAGGCTCTCTGTAATCTTTCTATTGACTTCCGGGAATTAGAAAATGATCTTTTCAACATAAAAATCCAGAATGAGATCAACGTCACCCCAATGAGAAGCTACATTGAAGAATGGCTTGAAAGGCAATTGAAACAGGTCACCGACGAAAGGCAACAGGCAGTTGTCAGCATTCCAGCAGTCGTCAACAACATCCTTGAAACCACAGTCGTCGGCGACATCAATGAAATGACAGCCGCAACCAAATAGCCAAAGGGATCAGATGTACCCTCACTATAAGTTTACTAATCACATCATGCTTTGTTTATCAACCCACTTATTCCAGTTTCTTATATAGAGATGTATAGGCAAACACTTATACCTTTCCATTTTATTTTTTTTGCAGGTATTGCACTCTATCTTCTTTCCACAATCATGTTTCTTGTACATATTTCTGTAATGGTCCACAGGAGCCCCAATCCCAGTCTACATGACAAACGCATTGAAATTTTGGTTTATATGTAACAGACTTTAATTTCTCTGTACATTTCAAAATTTCCAATAGTATGTAACAAACTTTTGTTTTTTGACATATTTCAAATAAAAATGCATTTAAATTTTTATATGTTACAGAGTTTACTCTTATCTTTCACCAGTTTGTATCACAAATGCATTTAATTTTTAATATGTTACAGACATTCATTCTTATCTTTCACCAGTTTGTACGACGATTGCATTTATTTTTTTATATGTTACAAACTTTTATTTTTTTATATATTTCAAAATAAATGGTGCTCTGCAATGCAAACGTCGTTTACTTATATCCCATGTTCATAAATGCATTTAAATTTTTATATTTCTTCTCCTTTTAATTTTATGTCTTCATATATTTTTATCTTTCACCAATCCATATGGCAAATGCAAATTTCCAAACTTATTCTTCCACTGTCAACAAATTTGTAGTTTGTTATATACTTTCAAAAAATATATGTTTTCTATATACTTTCAAGAAATACATTTTTCTCTGTCTGCCTAGCGTCATTTACTTTTGCCCCATGTTCCGTGATATACATGTTGCACACAACATTTCTGTGATATACATTTTGCACCGAACACTTCGTTTCATTTACAATTCGACCCCATTTTCCACATTTTGCTTTCTAACCTCTTTGGCAGGGACTACGTTGCCTTGTTTTTATATACTAATTTGATAGAGGTTATATAAGACATTTCCAAATTAATGTTATTGATTTTGGAAATATGTGTATTGTATAAACATTATTGTATGCTTAAGTGGTGATTGTGATAATCATATAATATGAACCTCTTATAACCCTTCACTTTCAATTTTATTGATTCAGATCACCATAATACTCAAGCTTTGTTATTTACAACATATTATAAAAAAGGTAATAAGTCAATATATTATTTGGTATTGATATCTATTAATTATTTTCATATACTATTGATTCACATTACCATAATATTCAATTGCTTTGTTATTTACAACATATTATAAAAAAGGGTATAATTCAATATATTATTTGGTATTGATATCTATTAATTAAATTTTCATATATTATTGATTCAGATCACCATAATATTTAGTTGCTTTGTTATTTACAACATATTATAAAAAAGTAATAAGTTAATATATTATTAGTCCCTGTCGAAGGCTAAGACTCTAGTGATCGATTCATCGTTGACCACCAATTACTTTGGCTTTGACCACAAATATTTCTCTCCTTTTCAAAAGAGTACATAGGGCAAATGAAGTAGTTATTTTTTTAAATAATTAAATTTATTTTATTGAAAAGGTTGTTGGACAACAAACTTGATGTCTTATTGCGGAGATGCATATTTTCCATGTTATGGACCCTAAGTCTAAGTTTGCATATTTTCCATGTTATGGACCCTAAGTCTAAGTTATTTCGAGATGCATATTCGCGAGATGCACCTAAGTCTAAGTTTTGTCGAGATACATATTCTGGGCATGCATTTTTCTAGGTTTTGTGTAAGTATATGTCAGGCCTTTAAATTGCTTTAAATCGCTTTAAATTATTCTGACAATCAAAACTTGCGGCCACCGTCTCCGTCTCCATCTCCATCACCTTTGCCTCCACTTTCTTCATTTGCATCCACCGCCTCCATTTCACTTCCTTTACAATCCTTTACACTTTGTGGCCACCGTCTACACTACTCTACAACTACTTCTTCATGACTCTGCAACTACTTTCTCCACTTTCTCCACGTAGAGGGTTGAACAATATTTTTATCCACTTTCTCCACAAAGAGGGTTAAACAATATTCTTATTTGAATTCTTATCAAATTACTCAAAGGAACAAAGTGATCTCCCGAAGCTTGGAAAACACTTTGCAAGTGTCGAGCAAGTGTAAATATAAATATTGTTACCATGCAGGTAGGTACCCTTTCAATCTTAAATGAGGCTTACAAATTTACAAATTGTACTATGATGTAAATGAAATTTATAATTTGCAGTAAAAAAAAATATATATATATATATATAATTTGCAGTACAAAAAACATTCCTGGGAAATAATATTCATTTTCATTTATTCATTCTTACAAAAGTGTTTCAACAATGAGCTTTTGGGCTTGTCTTGAAATGACCCCATCATCTCTTTCTCGACCTATTGAATAATCATTGCTTGCTCAGATATACTGAAATAATAGTTCATGGTTGCCTCTCGATCTAAAAATGGTCCTATGCTCCCTTCGCTTACTTTGTTCCTACTCCTTGCAACTTATTTCATAACCCTGTGTTTAAGTGTCTTAATTTGGGTGCAACTTATTTCATAACCCTGCGTTTAAGTGCCTTAATTCGGGTTCTGCATCCCTAGCTTTCAGGAGGAAATTCTTAATTATTTTCTCGATCTTTCCCCTGAAGATTGTTGTATTCAGCTGGTTATACTAATTATTACATACCAATTACATACAAACTAAGTTTATTTCTCGACCTTGCCTCTCGATCAAGCGAAGCTATCCAGAAGAGATGATGCTTTGAAAGTAAGACAAGCATACCTCCAGTATTCATTCGATTTTTTATTAGTTTTAACCAAACACGGTATATTTATTTAAAGATAAAAAGAATAGCAATACCTCTCTCTATAGATACCCTTCCTGCGTGCTAATGTAAGAACCAGTGACAAAGCAAGCATTCGCTATGCTCACCCTTATCCATAACTTCAGGATAGAAAGAACCAAAGTGGCCAAACAGAACCATTCAAAGTTGAACGTATTGCTACGGGAAGAAACATTTTCACTGACCCAAAAGCCAATCACGGGGATAAACATACCTGTGTAATTATATGAGAGGATGATGAAGGAAATGCCTTTCTGTGTAGCGAGATGAAAGTCTTCAAGCAATTGGGCATGTATTTGTGGATCCTGATTGTAGCAATAAAGGAGTAGGGAAGGCACTTACGACTGTGTTGATGGAGAGAGGAAAGGATACAAATGCTATATCTGCGTTGATGGAGAGAGAAAAGGCTACAAATGCTACATCTATCTCTCTTATTCAGGTAAGCTCTTGTTTGCCTTGGAGTTTCCTCCTACAAAGTTTCTGTCAGAATATGCAGTCTGGGGGGTTTGGGTTTGGTTAAATTAGTATAAATCCATTCAAGAAAGGCTAGTCTAAACTTTCATCTGCCATTATCACTGCAATCCTGCAAATGAATTACTGGTAATCACAAATTTATATTGCTTAAATCATATTTTGAGTGTATAAATAAATTTAGCATCCTCAAAAACAATCATGGCACCTTGATAGTCATAGCCCGTTCCATGTAAGGTTTACCCAACATCCCTGCTTTGTAACTTATATTCTGTTGTTTCTTGGTTAGATACTGAAAAGGTCCAATATTTAAAAACAAGACTCATATATTGAAAACTTGCCCTAGACTTGTCCCCTGACTTTTTAATAATTTTAATTTTTTCTTTGGAAGGGTTTCCCAACATATTTGGACACGATTATATGTTTTATTTTAATACCATGCTATTCAATATGATTGTATGTTTTCTAGACTAGCCAATAAATTATACGACATAATTTCCATTATATGTTTTCTAGAATAACTAAGAAATTATACGACATAATTTCCATGATTACAGGATAGTGGTGACAGATATTCAGGAGGGAGATCATGTGATTCCCTTGTTCACGAGGGAGTGTGGAGATTGTGCGTACTATAAATCCAATAAGACTAATATGTGTAAGAAATTCCAAATCGATGTCAGAAGAGAGGTGATGAGAAAGGATGAAAAATTGAGTTTCTCAATTATGGGAAAGCTTGTTTACCATTTCATGGTGACTTCCGCATTTAGCGAGTACATTGTTGTCGACTATGCATGCGTTGCCAAAATCAATCCAGAGGTTCCTCTGGATAAAGCGTGCTTGCTCGGCTGTGGCGTAACCACATGTAATTACTCTTGATGATTTTTACACACTTCAGTAATATATGAATTATCCATAATTATCTTTACACATAATGATAAAACTAGCTAGAATGACTTATATCTCTGGTGGATAATGAGGTGTTGGAGTTGTTTT
This sequence comes from Picea sitchensis, assembly GCA_010110895.2. Lineage (NCBI taxonomy): Eukaryota > Viridiplantae > Streptophyta > Pinopsida > Pinales > Pinaceae > Picea > Picea sitchensis. The sequence continues at coordinate 21,864 of SNQJ01S0057588.1, read as the reverse complement.
AAACACAATGAACGTCGAACCTCGATCAACTGTGGCCATTTTTGGCCTCGGTACTGTTGGCCTTGCTGTTAGTTTTCTTTGCCCCAATATTATTGTAGTTTTATGTGTTTATTATTGAGTTTATAGGTATATTTTAGATAATCATAACCTTAAATTAGATTTAAGGATGAAATATCTATAAGTGTAAAACTTTTTTCAAATTTTTACACTTTCAAAAAAAATTGCATCTCAAAAGAATTTAATTCCTCTCCATTGTTAAGATGGAATTACATTTATAGTATAAATTATGTGAATCCCAAATGTTTTATATCTAGTCAAAGTTTACACAAAACCTCAATATCATGAAGATGGAATAAGTCTATCAGTGACATTTTAAACACTGTGTGCAGGTTGCAGAGGGTGAGAGGATGAGAAATGCCTCCAAGATAATTAGTATTGTTATCACATAAAGTTGTCTAAGAGTCGCAGGGCGACCCAATCCTTTTCTTGTGCGGGTATCAGTCTTGATTTCAAAGCGCACCTTTCAGAGTGACCCACTTCAGGCTCAAAATGCAAGCAACATGCGAGATCAGCTTTCAACGGCGGAGATCCAATCAAGCAGATCAACAGTTCACTGACTTGGAACTCGGGAAGTGCATAGGCAAGAGTTTTTAGGACTCATGAAGTCTGAAATCACGAAAAGATCACAATCGTTGATCAAAGGAGGGATCTGGACCATAGATTTGGTCCCGGGGAACTTGCAAATTCGGGAATCGGGAGAAAGGAGAAAATAATTGTTAAACTTCGTGAGCCACAAAGAGTTGATCAGAGTCGTTGGATCATGAGGATTATGGACCGTTGATCTAGCAAGCAGAACGCGCTAGTTCAGGTTTCAGGAGTAGGGATACAAGGAAGCTTCCGACAACGTGAAGTCGCGGAGCACTCAAGAGTGGGCCCATGATCATAGCCCGTGGTCATATGGAAAGCGGGTCCAGGAGGAAAGGTTGGTGCCCATCGCGTGGAGTCAGTCGAGGAGGAGTTTCGAAGAAGAAATCATGGTCGTCGAATGGAAGGTGGGAACATGGCAGTAGATAAGCAAATTCGCGATTTCGAGATTCAAAGAGTTAACAAGGGGCAGAGCCCCAACTCTCCAAAGTGAAAAATCCCGAAATACCACTTGGGATAAAGCGTTGGGTCACAGCCCGAGGTCACATTGGAGTGAGGCCAAAGTCACAGGGCGCTCGTCCTTTGCTCCGCGTCCAAGGCTCTTAAAACACCAAATTTGGCGTTGTCTCCATGTGAAGTCTAATGTATCCCAGAATTGGTGGACGGATAAATTTCAGCGACGACACCGAAAATGGCAAGCCTTCCCCAATCATAGATCTCATCCAGACATGTGGCTTTGAATTAGTATGTTCATTCAACATCATATTTAATCATAGCAAGTGGTCATCCCCTGGTTACCTGGCCTGGTCCCGATCCTGAGGAAATATCAGTTAATGGACGCAGGCCGGTAGTTGAAGCCTGGGCTCACTCCATAAATAGAAGGCATGGAGGCCCCGCCACAAAGGTCAAAGCTATCAGCCCAAGGTTCCCCGAGGATGGATTTTCTTGCAAAACCTATATTGATTTGAGTTTGCGTCATGCATAGTCTGACAAAGCGGGCACCGACTGGGAACTTTAAATGCAACAATCCGATCACACTCCTGATGGTTGCAACAATTCTTCTTATATATAGGCAGTTTTGATATTTTGCAATGGTCGATGGTAGAGAAAAGCTCCCGAATTATAAAGTTTCAATGAATTCTCTAGTTATCTGGTTATGTATATGCATTTGAGACTTCTTGTTTAATGACATTCAACCTTCTTACTCACTCTTGTTTCCCTCTGGTGTTGAAAGAATTCATGATTCACTGATTCACTTGAATTATTGTGACTGCATTATGATGAAAGTTTGATTATAGTGCTGTCATAGTTCCTTTCAGTTCCTTTGAGATTTAAATTCGAGAAGTTCTTGTGTTTAAATTGTTCCTCCATGGGTCGCTGAGAGACTTGATGTCGTCAACAAATCTCTACGTTTTCTCACCAAAGTCTTCCTCCTACTCACCCTTACTGCAACTTACTGTCTGAAGTTAAGCTAAGACCTCACCTGCTCATGCATGTCAGCCCAGTCTTCTGAGTTAAGATGATATTTTCCTAAGATTGTGCCCATTTGACCTTTTTATAACCAACCTGTGACATAAAACTCTGATGGGTATCGGGCTTGCCTTTCCCGCAATATGAAGGGCAACTTCCGGTGCTAACATTTCTGGCACCGTTGCCGGGGACGAATTGAAGATTTTCCCTAGGATAGAACGACAAAGAAGCTTTGATTCTGAAGGTGCATCAAATATCAATACCATTGAAGATTGCAACTTGCACTTGGCAACTCCACTGTTTTGACTCCACTTTTTCAGTTGTGGCTGCCTCTAGCACACTTGAAGCTGACCCAAAGAGCCTTTCTCGAGAAGGCTTTTAGTAGTTGCTTTCTCAGCTTGAGAAGTTCCCTAGGAGAATGAAAACGATCAGATCTGGCCTTTGATGGTGAACAAAGACCAAACACATTCAAAGTTGCATATCATTCACCTGGCGACTCCATGTTCAAAGAATCGATCAGTGACTCAACCGATTTGAAATGGAAAGGATTTTAGCTCAGAGGTATGCCTTCTGTGATTTTTTGAAAATAGTTGGTTTCCCTAATCCATTGTCTGATTGGATTGACCGGGAAAGAAGCCTTCCCAAATTTCAAGGAAAAGAGTGGGAAGTATCAGCTGAACTTTTGCTGGACTTTCATGAATTTATTCATCGATTTCATATCGTGAATGAAGATGTTCAGATTCATCTTTTCAAGTGTTCGTTAAAAGGGATTGCCCATGATTGGTGTCAATCTCTTCCCACTGCAAGCATCAACTCTTTGACAGATTTTCATGCAGCTTTCAATTCGTTTTGTAACGATTATTTTTCAGCTGAGTATCTTTATGAACATTGTTGTGATGAGTTTTCTTTGCTTTATAGAGGTTCTACCTGTCACAAAGATCAGTTTTGTGATGAAGTTGTTGTGGAAAAAAACATTTGCCATGAAGATCATGAGGTGTTGAATGATATTCATTATGATAGAAATAATGTAGAAATGCATGGCATCATATCATACATGTCTGTTGTTTTAAGCGTTCATAAAGATCAACACTGAATATTCCAATGTCGAAGAGCAAGTGTATTCTGCATTGGATGTTTCTCCTGAGTACGAATCTGAGATAGACAAAAAGCTAGTAGCAAAAGCTAGGGAAGATTCCTCTATGTTTTTTCCTAGTTTTTCATAGTCGAAGGCAGAGTTTGTTTGTTTCTCTTATAAAGAAGATGCAGAGGATATTCATGTCCTGGAAACTGATGTTTTTGGCAGTCCTGCTTATGATAAAGAAATTGTTTCAAATACTTACCAAGAACAACCCAGTTTTGATGAATATCCCAGTGAAGATGATGAAGAGCAGATATTTTCCATGGTTCCTGTTTATGATGGTTCTGAATTTTATCCTTGGGGGAGCCATGAAGGAGAAATGGAAGAGATAAATGGGCAACTTATCTCTTATCCAAAGCCTGTAAATGAGCAGATATCACCTCGGACTAGCCAACCTACATCAGTCCTCCACCCACCTGTACACTCTGAGAGTATCAAACGACGGGTGAGCAACAATGAAGTACAGGAGGTAATTTCTTACCAGTTGAGCTTCCCTGATTATAAATTTTGTGACCGGTGGGGTTATATATGGAGCTGTGTTTTCCAAAATCCTTGGAGCCTGCAAAATTTTTCATCTTGTCATCATTTGGGGGTATTGTCAGTGTTCCCAGACATGTTCCCTTTATACTGTCATACGTCCTTTTCCTTTTGTGGATCATTTGCAGTAAAGAGAAGAATTATATTACCTGGTAGTCTCGGTGGCTATGGTGGAAGTTTGCTTTCACCTAACACTTTGTAAAAATCATGTTTGTACATAAATAAGCTCTCTGGAGCATATGTGTTTGCTTTCTTTTTGTAAGTAGAGTAGTGTACATATTTCCTTGTTTTCTTCGGCGAAAGTTTTGAGCTAGACTCCATAGCCCAATAGCTAAGGCACTGGAACTGCGTGTTCTTGGCAGCTCGCAAGGAGCATGCCATCCCCTGTGGATCCAAATGTTATCACATAAAGTTGTCTAAGAGCCGCATGTAGACCCAATCCTTTTCTTGCGCAGGTATCAATCTTGATTTCAAAGCGCACCTTTCAGAGCGACCCACTTTGGGTTCGAAATGATTAGCTTTCAACGGTGGAGATCCAATCAGCAGATCAATAGTTCGATGACTTGGAACTTGGGAAGTGCAGAGGCAAGAGCTATTAGGACTCGTGAAAAGATCACAGTCGTTGATCAAAGGAGGGATCTGGACCGTAGATTTGGTCCTGAGGAACTCGCAAGTTCGAGAATCGGGAGAAAGGAGAAAGCAGTTGTTAAACTTCGCAAGCCGTGAAGTCCCGATTGATCATAGTCGTTGGATCACGGGGATTGTGGACCATTGATCTGGCAAGCAGAAATCGCTAGTTTGGGTTTAGGGAGTAGGGAGACAAGGAAGCTTTCGACAACACGAAGTCGCGAAGCGCTCGAGAGTGGGCCCATGGTCATAACCCGTGGTCATATGGAAAGCGGGTTCGGGAGGAAAGGTTGGCACCCATCGCGTGGAGCCGGCCGAGGAGGAGTTCCGAAGAAGAAATCATGGTCGTCGAATGGAAGGTGGGAACGTGGCAGCAGATAAGTAAATTCGTGATTTTGCTATTTGGAGAGTTAACAAGGGGTAGAGTGCCAACTCTCCGAAGTGAAAAATCCTGAAATACCACTTGGGATAAAGCGTCGTGTCACAGCCCGAGGTCACATTGGAGTGAGGCCAAATTCACAGGGCGCTTGTCCTCTGCTCCGCGTCCAAGGCTCTTAAAACACCAAATTTGGCGATGTCTCCATGCGAAGTCTAATGTATCCCATAATTGGTGGACGAATAAATTTCAGCGGCGACACCGAAAATGGTAGGCCTTCCCAAGTCGTAGATCTTGTGCAGACCCGCGGCTCTGAATTTGTATGCTCATTCAACATCATATTTAATCATAGCAAGTGGCCATCCACTGGTTACCTGGCCTGGTCCCGATCCCAAGGAAATATCAATTAATGGACGTAGGCCGGTAGTTGAAGCCTGGGCTCACTCCATAAATAGAAGGCATGGAGGCCCCAACGCAAAGGTCAAAGTTGTCAACCCAAGGTTCCCCGAGGATGGATTTTCTTGCAAAACCCATACTAATTTGAGTTTGCGTCACACACAGTTTGATAGAGCGGGCGCCGACTGGGAACTTTGAATGCAACAATCCGATCACACTCCTGATGGTTGCAACAATTCTACTTATATACAAGCAATTTTGATATTTTGTAATGGTCGATGGTAGAGCAAAGCTCTCGAATCGTAAAGTTTTAATGAATTCTCTGGTTATCTGGTTATGTATATGCATTTGAGACTTCTTGTTTAATGACAGTCAGCCTTTTTACTCACTCTTGTTTCCCTCTGATGTTGAAAGAATTCATGATTGACTGATTCACTTGAATTATTGTGACTGCATTATGATGAAAGTTTGATTATAGTGCTGTCATAGTTGCTTTCAGTTCCTTTGAGATTTAAATTCGAGAAGTTCTTGTGTTTAAATTGTTCCTCCTTGGGTCGCTAAGAGACTTGATGTCCTCGACAGATCTCTACATTTTCTCACCGAAGTCTTCCTCCTACTCACCCTTACTGCAACTTATTGTCTAAAGTTAAGCTAAGACCTCACCTGCTCGTGCATGTCAGCCTAGTCTTCTGAGTTAAGACGATATTTTCTTGAGATTGCACCCATTTGACCTTTTTATAACCAACCTATGACATAAAAATTTGATGGGTATCAAGCTTACCTTTCCCGCAATTTGAAGAGCGACTTCCGATGCTAACAGAGATATATACAAATCCAAGCAAATTCACCAAAGGTAATTGTAGATATTTTGTGAATGAGACTTTCCTACCAGGATCAAACTCTCTAAGTACCATATATTTTACAATATTAATTATTATATAAACAACTCGGGCTATGTTGATCATAAATAAGAACGTGGAATTAAGCTAGAAATTCGCATTTACTTGATTTCCATTGCAGCGAAAGCCTTGGGAGTGACTGACTGTATAAATCTAAATGACCATGAAAAGCCCATTCATGAGGTATTTTTAAGAATATTATTTTTCAAAAGAATATAGACTTATTTTTCTCTGTCATTCTTGATAGAAAACTATTTGTATGGTAAATAATAGGAGAGATGAGAGACGAAGGTGTGGATTACAGCTTCAAATGCATTGGAAACACAAACGTCCTATATCAGGCCTTCTTGGCTACTTGCGAGCTAAAACAATCCAATTTCAATCACTCAAATTTCTAGGAATAGAACATTAATATGTTGGGATTGCATTGCAGCCATTGGGTTTGACGGTGTTGGTGGGGCCGGATGCAAGTCCACGTAAGATCAGCTTTCATTCGATCGAATTATTTGGAGGGAGGAGATTAGTGACCATGGTATTTGGCGGTGTCAAGGGCATCACTTCCCGCACAATTTAATGTTCACACATCTCACCGGGAAATTTGAACTAAAAGGCGATTGGCAGCCCCGATGCGGACAACGTCATAGAGTTGGCCCTTTTAATACGGAGGCATTGTGGAATGAATCATGAGCTTATCATCATCGTATTCATGAATTACAAGTTCGAAGGTGTCCACTAGTGGCAAACATATTGATTGATTTTTAACGAATATGGTATCACACCTCAATTTCATTTGGAGTGTCAAAAAATTGCAGATTTTTCGTCGGGTTCAGTAAAACACTTCATATTTTAATATTAATAAAAATATATTTTTATATATACATTGTCTTATTAGTCTTGATCGAGGTTAAAGTGTTTCGGCAAAGACTAAGCTGCTATGCAACACTTGTTTGGTATTGATATTTATTAATTATTTTCATATATTAGTTTGATATATATTAGTCTATAATAGTTTCATATATTAGTCTATAATTATTTTCATATATATATTAGTCTATAATTATTTTCATATATTAGTTTGGTATATATTAGTCTATAATATATTGAAAGCGAAAGTTGTTACAAGACATCAACTTTCATCCCAGTATGTATCATAAATCCATAGTCTGGTTCTCTCCAACGTGAAGATGATGATTATTACAAAAAATAACAAGTATTTAAAGACCTTCCCACAGGGTAAAACATCCATGTGGGAATTATCAAAACAAGTTACATGAAATCTGGAGATAATCTCCCAAGTCTGACTAAACTAACAACTTAAAAAAAACATATCCAAAGTATCTCCCAAACTGCTAGAACATGCCCAATTGATCATGGTAATTCGTATGCACCTGAACAAGGACAAGAATAGACAATATTAGAGGATATTTTATTAATAAAATTGACAAAAATCTAATTTCTAAGACTAGCTACAGAATCTTGCGATTCTGTAGCTGGTCTAAATTGAACACATAATCATTTCAAAATCAATTTGAATCTTAAAAAATATATTCAAACTATTGAAAAATATTTGATTGCTAAAAGCATCATTCAAATCGACACTTGTATGCAAATTGAACAAACAAAATCGTATTCAACCAAATGATAACAGAGATGGATGCATTCTGTTTAATTCGTTATCACCAATTCGGGTAAACAGAATCTCTCATATAATTCGACAGCAATGAAATTATTTTCAGGAACCAATTGAAATCGACACAATTAGTTGCTTCAGCCATCAACAAAATCATTGTCGAATCCAAAAGAAATCAACAGGATCGTTTTTCAAATTGATATAATTGTATTAACATATACAAACGATCATGTTATTTGCAAACCAAACGAAAACTTTTATGTAAATTGAAACAAATGAAATCGTAAATGAATTAATCAGTTAATAACAGGATATGTGGGATTTGTCAAACGTTTGTTATTGCCAATTGGGAGTGGACAGAATCGATTGACATCATCACTCGAATCAATTTCAAAACGGAATATTAGCCGAGTTTTTTCATACGAATTCAACAGAGACGAAATATGTCGATCTGAGCTTAACAAAATCATTTTTTGAAAATCAAAACCAACAGAGCAGCATCAAATCTATTTTCGATATCAATCAAACTCATACAAAGAATCGTGCTAACTCAAGACACGCAGGAATCAAATCAAAACGAATCAAAACAGTTTGGGTTTGACACAATCGTTATGAATCAACACAGTTCCACGATTTTGGCGAATAGATATTTTGCACAGGTCGAATGTAATCCAAATCTGAACGAGAATGTTAATTCAATACAAAACAGAGTCATTTTTTCTAATTTAATAGACTACATTGTATTTATCAAACCAATCCCTAAAAAGATCATACCAATTCAATCCTACGAAATCGTTTCAAAATCAAATCATAAGAACTAAATCAGAGCCGATGACATCCAACCACAACAAAATCGTATTAAATCAAAACATAACTGTGTTCTAATTTTAGCATAAAAATCTCCTGTACAAGTCAAACGCAAACAAAATCCAAACGAAAGCAAACCCCATTGATTTGGTTAATTCAAACCAACAGAATTATTCCAAAACGAATCAAACCCTGTCAAAACCAACCAATTGCTAAACCGATTTAAGAACTAAATCGTAGGGATATCCGAGTTTAGCAAACAAATTTCCCACTCATGATTCATAACGAAATTACTTTGGCAAAATGTAAGCAACATAATCATTTTGAATGAAAACCAACAGAACTATCGAAAGCAAATTCAATCAGTTATAATAATCCAAACCAATACACGGAACGAAATTAATATTCAAAATTCATACCTGAGCAGCAAGAAAGAGGCTTCGATCAGGAGAACTTGGAATTAATGAAGGTTGTTGCCGTGTCGACATTCCTGAAGACGATCGAACCAATGGTTCTTTGTTTCTTGTCAATAGCTTGAAGCCTGTCCCTTTCTTTTGATAGCACTGTGACTTGGTCTTCTAACGATTTGATCTTTGATTGCAGCAAGGGAACATCAGCGTAATAACGCTCCAGCCACAAATTGCATTGTATGCATGATGTTTGCTCGGTCTTCGATAACACAAGGAAGGGTTTGTTTAAGTTAGCAGGGGTTTCATTATGCAATTTGATTCCCGGGTAGTTTGAATTGTTCTTTAAGCACGGGGGTAAATTAGACACATAGTCATAGGGTTGCTCGGAGCATAGACCATGGGAATAGGGATACTCTTCTGCTAGGAAATGCTCGATATGAGAGTCTGAGTCCTCACTGAGAATTACGGGCTTTTGGTCGGCGTTTGGCTTGGGTTTATTCTGGGCGAGTCTCGATATCAATCGAGCATTCTTCTTACCCCTGCTATCAATAGTAGGATTACCCTTAACTTTCTTACTCACAGGCTTCTTAACAGCCTGAGTCTTGTCTGTTATGATGTCGGGTAGGTCGATGTCAGGGCATACCGAGGGTTTGGCAGGGGGAAGTAGGACATGCAAAGGCACGAGTGGCCCAACCATAGTCTCACTGACCACAGACTTGTCGATTTGGACAGACTATGAATCAACAAAGCCATTTCGAGATAGAAAGGCTTGCCAATTATCGCCGTGAAGGGTTAAATGGTGAACGACGATGAGTCTAATCAAGCCATGCTGAAACAAGATGCTATCAGCCTTCTCGCGTTTGAACCTCTTAGCCATTTTGTAAAGACTACGCAGGAAGTAAAATGGCATGTTCAATGGATAGCCCATGAAATTCATTAACAGTCGAAGGTGATAAAGAAAAACCAATCCATACCGACCTTCACAGGTCACAAATTGTTTAACCATTATCAAAAGATCATGCCACCTGGGTTTAAGTGTGGAAATAGGCATACCTTTGTCACAGGATGTAACCTTTCGTGATATGAATAGCAAAGTCCACGACACTTCGTCGACTTTGGAGTTTTTAAACCATCGTTGGCCTGTGGCTGCCAATCCTGTAGCAGAGCTTATGATTTCTTCATTGAGTTCAAGTTGAATGCCACCTACTTTAGCCCTACACCCATCAAAGGTGAGGGCGAATTGTTGTGCAACCGTAAGGTTGAAGCCCTCAAACCTCTGTATAAACGCGAGCCAACCACTGTCCTCTAAATCCTTACGGGCATCGTCGAACAGTAACAGAGCTTGACTACCATTTGGCTCTATTCGCACCATCAGTGCCATAGACATGAGCACACGGTGAGCGATGTGAACGGGCCAGGGTTTGAACACAGCCTACGCAAGGGCAGAACACTCACAGGCTTACCCGAAACTAGCCAAGGTGAAACAGGGATAGGGGAAAGACATTAATTACATATCATGCAAAGGTGGTGGAGCTAATTCATTACATGCAAAACAGTCATATCTACAGTACAATCGTCGGCGCAAATAGCTATTCAACCCATTATTGTATAGGTTAACAATTATGCCATTCAATCAACCAATGAAATCAATGGCAAGTGGATTAAACATTCACGTGAGCAAAAGTTATAGTTTCAAAACCAAAGCAATAAATCAAAACCACACCAAGGGTTTAATTTATATGAACTATGTGTTGTATGAAACGATTTATACCAAGGGTCTTGCCACAACACAAATGTGTTTTTATGAAACCAATGTGTCAAGTGAATCGATCAAAGAACATATAAATCCAATCACCAATGCATCACAAACTCAATCACTCATGAAGCGAAACTGTATAATCAATCAAAGAATGCCAAATGAGTACAGGTCAAGGGGTCTTGCCAACTATATAACGATGATTAAATTGGAAACACAATGGGCATATCGACAAGAATGATCGCAACAATCCAGTAACGATTTTAATATGACTTCGAAATCAAAGTTTTCATGCTTGCAGTCGTGAAAACAAGAACAAAGACAGGTGTGCAAATGCGCGAAGTAATAGTGTTGTTTTATTTCAGGATTGCGACGAAAATCAAGGTTTGCAAAACACTGGTGTAGGCAGCTTATAAGGATAGTATAAAAGGGCGAATTGGCTGCCAACAATGGCGACACACTGGTAGAAGCAGTTATCTCTGCCAAAAGAACAAATTCAAATTATGATAAAGAAAAAAATTCTAACTCAGAAATAACAACGAGAAAATCGTATAAACATCATCATTAACCAAATATTCTAGCAGTGTTTAAAGATGAAAACTGATAACGGTCTTGAGACAAGCGAGCCACGATATTAAAGATAAAATCCCCAATACTGTTGACAGAGCCACTGCTGCCAGCAGTCGTCCATAGCCTCGACGGGGTTGCCATTTAACCCACTCTGATATCTGTATCCTGCCAAGAAGTTCCAGATCAGAATAAAGGACATTTTAAGGTCAGAGGTTTCATATTTGCAAATTTTCATATACCCGACATTGCTTCGCTACCAGCGGGCCTGTTCAGTACCCCGACGAAGTTGTCTTGGCGTCATGCATGCATTTACCCGCTGCCAGCAGACCTGTTCAGCATCTCGACGGGTTTACAAGCACTTCCCACAACTCTTTTTATTTTGTTTTTTGAAGATAATAGTTGAGCGGGGTGACGCTGAAAATTATTATATTTTAGCATTTTTTTATATTTTTTTTACAGACCTCGATAGAATTTTTTAGAACTATCCTTCATTAAGATCCAGAGATGATTTATTTACAAAACCAACCTTCGAAGGCAGGGATACATCTTCTGAGTCGTTTTTTTAAGGAATAGGGACAGTGTAAAAAGATAATAGATGATCGTGACAGGCTTTGCTCAGAGATCGAAATCAGCTAACTTCTTTCAAACAACAGTCTTTTCCAATACATATGTAAATTTCAGAAGTATATAATTGATGTTTAGACAACTTTTCAGCAGTCATTTCAGAGAAAGGATTTTCTGTTTTCCTTGTCTGAACAGTTCAAAAATTCAGGTATGTGTATTTCCAAAAGCAAAAACTGGTAAGCATAAGGAGAAATCAAAACACACCAGCGAAGAAAGATTTGAAAGCAAAGAAATCCAAACAACAAAAACAAAAAACAAATATGTATAGAAGGTGCATCTGA
>SNQJ01S0057587.1:27100-41010 GCA_010110895.2 Picea sitchensis | reverse complement strand
CCCACAATGCCTCTCAAATACCCCTATACTCACTATAACATCCATCTGGCTACTCTGGTCATCATAAGTCTCTGCCCTGTGATGATGTCCCAAAGTGGGGACATTACACTTACATATGTTCATCAAAGAGAACAATTGGAAAGTCGAACTCTTGCTCAACAATAAAAAAAATATAACAATTAAATGTCTTAATTATAACAAATACAAATTTCCATAAATGTAAATTATTTAAAATAAAATGTTTAACTCTTGGGGATATTACATCCTCTCCCCTTTAAATATAACACTATCCTCAATGTTAGTTCATATTTATGTTCATCGCGTAGAATAAAGTTGTATATGATTTCATGATTTCATCTTCCAACTCCCAAGTAACCTCCTCATGGCTAAAGTGCTTCCGTTGCACCTTTACTTTGGTGATGGCTCTGTTCCAAAGTATTGTTTCCTTCATGTCCATAATGCATAGAGGTTCCTCTTGAAACTCGCCTTCTAGTTCCACTTGCACGATATTCCAATAAATAATGTGAGTAGGATCATGAAAAGGGATGATTTTAAGGATGAAAATTTATTTTAAAATGTAGAAACCTTCGCAAATCTCACTTATCCTTCATATGCCAACTATAAATGTTTGGCAATATTTTTGTAAAAAATATTCAAATTTTTAAGGATTTTATATAGTTTTTATAAAATTTTGGCGATTTTTAAGGTAAAATAATTTTATCCTATAAAATTTGGGTGAATCATTTTTAAAATAGTGAATCCCATTTTTGGAAAAAACCATGGAAAATTATCCCATGAGCGAAATTTAGCCCCTAAAATTATCCATGATCATGAATATATTATTTCAGTGATGAAACATGAAAAACATTATGAATTTTTAAGTTAGGGAGTGCTAGTTGGTATGTCGTTGGTCCAATTCAATTTAACATTTCTAATGGACCAAAAAACCTCGGTGCCAACTTGGAATATTTCCCTAGCTTTAATGAGGTATTTATTTCTTTGAAGTTAAGGTATATATGTTCCCCAACGTTAAATTCATGATGCCTTCTTTTTCTAATCCGCATAGCTTTTCTATTGATCTTGCACAACCTTTAAATTCTGTTGCACCTTTTTAACCATGTGTTTCGTTTCTTGGAGTATTTCAGGCCCCACCATTATTCATTCAACCAGATTATCCCCATTGATCGTAGTGGTACATTTATTGACATATAAAAATTTGAAGGAACTCATTTTCGTCGACGCTTGATAATTGTTATTGTATGTGAATTCGCAAAGCGTAGGTACTCTTCCCACTTAGCTGGATTTGTTCTTACATACATTTGTAACATATATTCGATAATATGATTTTTATCTTTTGTTTGTCCATCTGTTTGCGGATGATAAATTATACCGAAATTCAAATTAGTTCCCAAACCTACAAACTATCAGTTCCAGAAGTTTGATGTAAATTTGATATCTCTATCTGAAATCACCATTTTAGGAATCCCATGCAATCTAAATATATATTTCATAAAAAATTCAGCGATATTAATAGATTTATACGTAGATTTCACAAGTATGAAGTGAGTAGACTTACTCAATTTATCAATTACTACCATGATGGCATCAATTTGTCTTTGAATTTTAGACAAACCTGTAATGAAATCCATCGAAATGATTTCTCCTTTTCATTCCGGTAAAGGTAAAGGTTGTAATAAACATGTTGGATGTTGATGCTCAACCTTTACCTGTTAACAATCTAAGAATTTAGATAAGTATTTAGTTGTTTCTGATTTCATATTAGGCCAATAAAATTGTTTTCTCAAGGTTATTATCATTTTCTGGTATCCAGGATGACCATAATAGGAATTTTTATGCAACTCGTTCAAGATTATTAGCGTTAATTCAACAAAATTTGGTACATAAAATCTATTTTTGAACTTTAATAGTCCATTTTTTACGATACTAAAAATTTTACTATTCAAATTCCTTTCATTTTTCTACAATTGTTCAACTGTTTAGATGTATTCTGCATCATTTTTGCTTGCAAATTTAATTATGTCCTCAATAGCACTTTATGTTTTATTGACAATAACTTCATATAACTCATTATTTATTCGACTTAGTGCGTATCCAACGTTATTCTCTTTGCTTTTGATATGTCAAACTTTGAAATCAAACTCGCTTAAAAAGGATAACTACCTTGCTTACCGTGCATTGAGATCATGCTGACTAAATATATGTTTCACACTGTTGTTATCTATTAATTGTAGGAATTTCTTTCCCATTAAGTAATGCCGCCATATTTTTAGTGCATGAATTACAACTGCCAACTCCAAGTCATGAGCTATGTAACTTCTTTCATGTTCCTTCAATTGACAAGATTCGTAACAAATTTTGTGTCTGTCTTGTGAAAATACTCTGCCTAATCCTTATTTACTTCCATCTACCCAAACTGTAAAATATTTATAAGGATCAACCACTTTAAGGATTGGAGCTATAGTTAGTAAAATTTTCAATTTATCAAAATTGTCCTGGCATTTTTGAGACCAAATAAATTGTGTTCCCTCTTTCTTGCAGTGATGTAATAGGATAGACAATTTTTGAAAACCCTTTGATAAACCTTCTGTAATAACTGGTAATCCCTATGAATGATATTATGTCTGCTACGTTCTTAGATACAGGCCATTCCATGATAGCTTTAATTTTTTCGGGGTCTACAACAATACCATCTTCTAATATCACATTTCCCAAATATTGTATTTTTCTTTGATAGAAGTCACATTTATCGAACTTAGAATATAATTTATGCTCTCTCAAAGTTTGTAATATTATTTTAAAATGTTGTTCGTATTATTCTTCAAACTTTGAATAGATTAGTATATGAATTTATCCAAGTACTAGATAAATATATTGTTCATTAAACACATAAATGTTGTTGGTGTGTTAGTGAGTCCATTTTTGCAACATCCCACTCTGGAGCACTGAGCGAACTTATTCTTTAAGGACACTTGCTTGCAAGTGATCCGGATTTTTATGCTATTAAAACTTTTGATTTTGATTATGAGGCATTATGGGTTATGACATGTTGTTTCACCGCTTTGACATAGACAGGTGCTATTGACTCGGTTTTACTGAATGTGCAGGATTACAGACCTAGAGGATGTCGAGGCATCGATGGAAGCCCTTGGACTCTAGATCAAGTCAGGGAGTGATACCATTGGGGTTTTATTGTTTTTACTATGATATTAGCGAATCCGATTGGATGATATGACATGGATATATTCTGACATGATTTGTTGATGATGCAGGTTGACGATAGATTGCCAATCAGACTCACATATGGAGTAAAGGGGTCATGCACAACTACCAGAGATGTGAGGGAGAGGCGTGGACAACAGCCCTACCATAGCCTACTAGCACTCTTGTCGTGGCTCGAACTGTAGGTTAACGATTACCTAGTTCGAGAGGACCCATGATGCCGTGAGGGAAGACTGCGACAGTTGCTCACGATGATTCTAAGGGTTGCGCAATAAGGCGGGGGCCTTATTCCTTAAAGGCCCTTAGTTTC
The DNA here is from genome assembly GCA_010110895.2 of Picea sitchensis. Lineage (NCBI taxonomy): Eukaryota > Viridiplantae > Streptophyta > Pinopsida > Pinales > Pinaceae > Picea > Picea sitchensis. Next base: position 37,460 of record SNQJ01S0057587.1, on the reverse strand, counting down.
CCACAAGTTCACCTCGTGGAGTATTGACTCTAGGGGTTATTGATGTCTACCAAGTTAGTCAAGAGGCAAGTGGTACTCTTGGAGCACGTGGTGCATCCTGAAGGGAACGTTGCGCAAGAAAATGGAGAGAGGCGAGTGGCACCCTTGGAGCACGTGGTGCATCTTGAAGGGAACGCCGCTCAAAGGAACAGATGAGGCGAGTGGCACCCTTGGAGCACCTAGTGCATCCTGAAGGACACATCACGTTGTTGATGTTAGAGGAATGAACGTAGATGGCCTTAGGACGAATAATATGTTAAGTAATTTTAAAACAATTTTCCTAATTAAATGTCGCCCAGTACAAAATCTAAGTTCTAAGTCTAAAATTACACTAGGGGTAAAATTTTGTCTACCTTTAAAAAAAATAATAAATAAATAAATAGATAAAATAAAATAAAATAATAAAATTTAAAATAAAAACCACTTAAATAATAATTATCATCTTCATAGAATTTTGTAACATGAAGGGAGTAAGAAATTAAATTATTCATAAGAAATAAAATCTATGGATATAAAATGTAAAGAAGGAATTAATTATTTTATCTTTTGATCATTTATAAATATACTAAATTAATGATAAAAGGAAAAAGGGGCTAAATTCCACACCTGCCTTTTTGAGTTCTAAGTAAAAGGGGAAAGAGGGGAAATCAAAAATAGGAAACTAGGGAAAAGAGGTAACATAAAAAGGAAAAAGGGGAACTTAGGGAAAAAGGCGGGAAGTCAACTTAGTAAAGAATCTACATTAAAGAGATTTCTAATTTTAAACTAAATTAGCAATTTCATAATAGGGAAAGCTTTTAAAACCTGTAAGGGAATTTAGGGACACCTAGGAGTGATTCTAGGAGTTACTCTACGTGGGTGAGGGAAATAAAGATAATTACTTAATTAAAGAAATTAATTTATGGAGGAATGTAGGGAATGGGGGACATTTGTACGGAGAGGAAATTTTAGGAATTTATTTTTAAAACTTTAATTAAATGAGATTTTAGGAAATAAAGGGAGTTCGAAACTTTATAAAATAAAGGAAGGAGAAGGATGAAGGATCATCTTCTATTTGCGTAACGTTACACTGCAGAAGTATCGACTTGACTGATTTACTTGTGGGAGTTGGGATACCCAGCTTAGAGAGGAGTGGTAGCTCAACCTTGAGAGGCGAGATGGGAGCTAGACGAAACCTATGGATAGTGTGTGTGGCCCCTTTGCGGCTCGGGGGGCTGAGGGGGAAGGAGAGTACCCCTAGCATTAGCTAGGAGGTACCGGTGAAGTCTCGATGGTCGACAAGCAGAAGTTGCATGGAGCGCACAGGACGTCATTTGGAGCAAGCGATTAGGCAACGATACACTTTTCAATTCTATTTGGTAGATGGTATTAGGACTTATGCTTGGATATGCTCGTTTATTGGAAAAGTAAATTGATGTTAAATTTTATATAACGTTCTTCTACAACTCTTGCGTTTTAGTTTTTCTGTTATCTCTATCTCTGGTTACTGCAAGAAATTTGTATTCACCCGTCACAACCACTCTTGTTTTACACTTGTTGACAGTGAAGTTTTTCCTTGACCACAACGAACTTTTACTTGATTATTACGTCTTTTAGCCAGGGAATATAATCTCGCCCCTCAAACCTTTGTGTTTAATGCTTGGCTGGAACCCGATTTCTCTTGATTAAGATCCTATACAATGCATCGTTGTAACATGAATTGGTTGAATAACATTTTTGCTGCATCCCTTTTTGTTGCATTGCTTTTGGTTGTGTAACGTTTTCCTTAAAAGAATTTGGCTGAATAATGTTGGGTTCTCTTAATCATTCATCGTATGAAGAATTCTCCCCTAACTTAGCTCATGCCTTCTCCTGTGCACTAGGCCTCCCAACGAGGCACTGTCGGCCTTGATAGTTGCCCGGTTAGCCTGAATTACATCTAGCACTCCACCGAAATTTATAAATTTTAAACTACCAATATCGCTTTACTGTTTTCACTGTCTTAAATGTTACTATTGCCACACAGGAATTGATACTGCCTTTGAAATGCAATCTTAACGGTACTATATGGGTGAAAAAGTTAAATCTTATGGAATAGTGGGTAGTGGTGATCCTCCCCTACTTCAATTATTTGATACCATTTTTTTTTCCACTGCACATTTCTGTTTAGCGTAAAGAAATTATGAGTAAAATTCCTAGCTTTCAAATAAAAACAGAGGGATCATTCATTTTCCTTTAACAAACTCAGGATTATTCGTAAAGGAGGGATAGGGTTAATGACATCCCCTTGGAACCCCCGATATGTAGACTATAAGAGTTTTTATTCCAATCCGTGTGGATAAGCATCCTCCCTAATGCTTGGCGGTATAACCTTGACTGTCAAACCTGGGATTTTCAACCTTGGCTTGTGATTGTTCTCTGTGTTTTTTATGTTTAAATGACCACCGTTTTCTTTAATGCATTTCCTGGGATGGCCACTTTTACCCATGATTTTTGGGGGCTTTAAGACGTTGTCTGAGAGTGTTGTTTCCACCCACGGATTTAGCTTTTCCATTCTTCAAGTTTCTTGCTGTGATTTGACCATGATTCACCTTTGAAGCGTGTCTGAAATTGCTGCAATGACCACTAATGCCTTTAAGCTACGACTGTGTTTCGCCTTGAATATTGGACTGTGTTGTTGTTCACTAGACACGCTGCCTTAAAGGATTGACTGAGTGTGCAGTGGAATAGACGAAATCACCTCAATTGTTGGTGCACGTTAATCTGTGCTTGACTCTAGCTTAGACAGCCAGCTATTGATTCAAAGATTGTGCCTGAGATTTTCCCCTGCCCTGAGTCCTTACCTTTATATTTTTTTTTCCTGGTAGTAAATTTTATCAATGCCGTATTAATTGCTTATTTATTATTTCTAAATGCCTTGTTATATGCATTACATCAAATGCCTAGTTATTTGTTTTCTGCCTTATGATAAATGCCTTGTTTTCACTTCTTTATTCAATTTGATGGTAGCATTCTAGTTTAAGATGGTTGCTATAGTTATCAAGATTTACAACTTAGTTTTAGTTTTCTCGTTGTTGATTTAGATGCTATTACATGGCATAATGGTTGGATGTTAAAATCCCATACCATTAAGTTGCGCAGTTGAATGTGTCATTTGTTAAAAAAGGTGGTTTTATAATTCTTGTTATGATTGGATTGGTTCTAACAACACTTACCTTCATCTTTTAAATAATATAAATTTCCATGGCTAAATTAATATAGGTTGATTACAAGGATTTTTATTGTTATTGGATAACATATCAAATGTAATGTCCTTTTAAACTAAGTACAATAAGCTATTATGATATTAGTAAATGGGATTTTGCAATTAATTAAATTTACTTTATTTTTAAGGTTTGGTTGGTAACTCGTCGGCTAATGGAAATAAAATGGAGTAATTGATCTGTAATTAATGCCAATTTGAGTCATAGATAATTCCCTTGTCTTAAATAATGGTTGGTTGTTGACGGAGTCTTTTCTAAGTTGCGCCTTCCGTAGAGGATGTGGTTGTTCATTTAATTATTGTTGTACTTGGTTGTAAACATTTAATTGCTTGGTTTGCTTGTGTCGGGGAGGATGTAGACACCTCTTTGTTCCACAGAACAGTCGCTATCCATGAGACCTTAAATGGTCAAGATCGATGGGAACCTAGGCTTGAGAATTGCTTATGTGTCCTGGAGGTCCTAACCATTGCAGGGCAGGAGAGGCGGGTAGTCATTCTTGTTCTTGGCAGGTCGTCATGTTGAGGTTGCGAGAGTTTCTTGCGTAGTTTTCGTCGTTGTGTTGCGTTGTTGAGTATAATGTCATGCTTACCTTCCTACACACACACAAATAAAAAAAAAAATTCACTTGTTAGGAGAGGCTTGATGTTGCGACTAACGAGCGGTTCGTTACATATGGTATTAGAGTGAGGTTCAACCCGCGACTTGGGATCGCTACGGCTTTCGTTGATATGATTGATTATACTGTTGCTGATTGAGTTGACTTGTGTGCGTATAGGTAATCATGGTTAGAGGACGTCGTGGAGGTAGAAAAAGGAGTGCTAGGGGAGGGGGTGTGACGCCTCTAGTAGCATCCACGCCTGAGGGGTCTAACCCCTAGGGGGACGAGCATGTTCTCGCATAGGCGCAGAGAGAAATTGGTGATGTAGTCAGAATGATGAGATCCTTTCAGCGCAGGTCTGAGGCACTGATCAGCTGATTGGAAAGAGATGAGACCAGGGCGCCAACACCCTCTGAGGTTCTACCGCACGCTCCAGTCAATACTAGTAGCATTCACCGTGAACTCGAGAAGGTCAAATTTCCCGAGTTCTTTGGTGCCCTGGATGACGTAGCCGCTGAGGCATGGTTGGAGAACATGGCGATGTGCTTCACACTTCACAATTATACCTCCAACATGAAGGTCCGCGTGGCAGTATTTCAACTGAAGGGGAGTGCTCTTCTATGGTGGAAGACGCTCCTACCGCAACTGAACATGGTTGTCGAAGACGTGTCATGGGAACTGTTCGAGGAACAGTTCTGAGAGATGTACCTTTCAGAGGAATTCATTGAGTGTCAGTTTAATGAGTTCAAGGCCTTACGACAGGGAGGTTGTACAGTGCCCGAGTACGAGGCTTGTTTTATGGAGCTGCTCTGGTATGCTCCGCACCTTAACACTGAGAAAATTAAGGTCAATAGGTTCATGTTCGGCCTTAATGGTGGCCTGCGTGCGAAGGTTAGGATTTTGATGCCTCAAACCTTACATGATGTCATCCAAAAGGCCCTCATAGCAGAGGAGGAGCTTATCAATGGGGGTCAGACTAGGACTCCAGTGAGGCCAGCAGGACATGTTTCATCTGGAGCACAGGAGCATCAGACATCAGTCAGACATACGTCGGGATATCGTGTCTTTCAGAGGGGATCCACTTTCACTACACCTCGGTGACCGATGCCTCAGCTGCGGACACCTTATCGGGGACCACAACATCAACAACAACGTCGACTGCCGCAGTAGAAGTTTAGGCCTGTTCAGCAGAACAGACTAGGGTTCTAGGCCGATGGGTCATCATCTTCTACTTTGGGTACCAGGACTACTGGGTCGAAGAAGGGGTGTTGGATGTGTGGAGAGTGACACTACCAGCGCGACTGCCCTATGGAGAGGACCAGAGCATCCGGATCAGCCGGACCCACTACCATGGGAGATATGGGCAAGGCCCATTGGATTCATGGAGCGGTGAATAACCGCCAAGCAGAGCACCAGTCGACTATGCTCGAGATGACAGGTACCATCGCTGACTAGACCCTTAGTATTTTGATAGATCCTGGTGCTACCAAGAGTTTCATTTCTGGTGCAGTGATAAAAAGGATTAAGGTAAAGGTAGTCGAATAGGACGAGTTTAGCTTCGTAGAGATGGCTTCGGGAGCCAAACAGAAGGTTGGAGGAAAGGTTACAGGCTGTTTCCTTAACCTGGGAGAGTTTGTCACAAGGACCAACCTGTACGTCACGATCTGAGGATCTTATGATGTCATGATTGGTATGGACTGGTTGGAATCGCATGAGGTGATACTCAACTGTAAGACAAAACGGTTGAGATTGGTCGATGACGAGGGACAAAGATGTGTGATTGTAGGACAGAACTTGGGAATTTCCCTAAGTTTCATCTCTTCCTTGCAATTTCAGAAGAGCATGTACAAGGGGTGCAAGCTTTATGCGATCCTTGTGTTAAACGAGAATGGAGTCGCGGAAGGTTTAGAACACGTTTCGGTGGTGAGAAAGTTTGTGGACATGTTTCCGGAGGAGTTACCTGGGATTCCGTCGAAAAGGGAATTGGAGTTTACCATAGACCTAAAACTGGGGATTGAACCGATAACAAGAACACCTTATCAGATGTCGACCCCAGAGTTACAAGAGTTGAAAATGCAACTGAAGGAGTTGTTGGACCTGGGACTGATGCATCCTAGTGTGTCACCGTGGGGTGCACCTGTTATTTTCATATGAAAGAAGGATGGATCGTGGAGGCTCTACATTTACTATCGTCAATTGAACAAGGCTAGGATCAAGAATCAGTATCCATTGTCGAGAATTGATGATCTGTTCGATCAAATGAAGGGTGCGACGGTGTTCTCCAAAATCGATTTGCGATCAGGGTATCACCAATTATGGATCAAGGAGGATGACGTCCCTAAGATCACCTTTAAGATGAGGTTTGGACATTACGAGTTTACTATTTTACCGTTTGGACTGACAAACACCCCAGGGGTATTTATGAGTTTGATGAATGGGGTGTTTCGCGAGTACTTGGACAAGTTCGTCCAAGTATTCATAGATGATATTTTGATCTACTCTTGGATGATGGAGGAGAATGAAGAGCAGTTGCGCTTGGTACTACAGTGTCCGCGAGAGAATAAACTGTATCGGAAGTTGTCGAAATGCTCTTTTTATCAATCAAAGATTCACTACTTGGGGCATGTCATCTTCGACGAAGGCATCGTTGTGGATCCAACCAAGGTCGAGGCTATTATGGAATGGCATGTGCCTATTAATGTCCCAGAAGTGCGTAGCTTCATGGGTTTAGCAGGATACTATCGATGGTTCGTTGAGATATTTTCGAAGATAGCAAATCCAATCATGGAGTTGCAGAAGAAGAACAAGAAGTTTGTTTGGACTGAGAAATGCGCGGAAGCGTTTCGAAGGCTCAAGGAATTGTTGACAACCGCACCGATACTAAAGGTCCCTAACATGGACATGGACTTCTTGGTATGCACTAACGCATCGAGGGAGGGATTAGGAGGCGTCTTGATGCAAGACGGATGAGTAATCGCTTACATTTTGAGGAAACTGAGAAGGCATGAGGAGAACTACGTGATGCATGATTTGGAGTTGTTAGCCATCATATATGCCTTGAAGGTTTGGAGACACTACCTTGTTGGACAAAAATTTAAACTAAAGACTGACCATTGTGGACTACAACACATATTTACGCAAAGTGACCTGAACGCGTGACAACGGTGTTGGTCGGAATTTCTTAGCGTGTACGATTTTGAGATTACTTACATAAAAGGGACAGTGAATAGGGTGGCAGATGCATTGAGTTAGAGACCACGCATCTTTTTGGTGTTGCCTCTTCAGACGAATCTATGTGAAAAGATTCTAACTTTACAGTGTAACGATGACTGGTACAAAGAGGTCGATGGTTTTACCGGACAAAACCCAATGATGGTACCACGATTTGAGGGATTTTCATTTGATAGTGATGGCTTATTGAGGTTTAAAATTTGGATCTATGTACCGCCAAACGATGAGTTGAGGATGTTGATCCTAAGTGAGGCTCATAGAGTAGTATACATGGCTCATCCAGGAGTCACGAAGATGAGGGCAAACCTTAAACCCTTGTTCTTCTGGAAGGGAATGAAGGCAGACATAGTCAACTATGTGGCCAGATGTTTAGAATGTCAGCAGGTAAAAGCTGAACATAGACACCCAGCAGGATTACTACAACCGCATGCTATTTCGGAATCAAAATGGGAGGTTATTTCGATGGATTTTATTGTTGGTTTTCCACTGATGGCAAGGAGACATGACTCAATTTTCGTAGTAGTAGACACTCTGACGAAGAGTTCTCACTTTATTCATGTGCGTACCACGTATCAGGCACCTGACATAGCTAGAGTTTTCATCACTGAGATTGTGAGGCTTCATGGCGTGCCTAAGAGGATTATATCCGATCGAGGATCAATGTTTACTAGACGATTTTGGAGAAGTTTCCAAGAGGCCTTGGGAACCCAACTTAACTTTAGTATTGCGTACCACCTGGAGACTGACGGGTAGACCGAACGAACGAATCAAACCTTGGAGGACATGTTGCGCATGTACGTAATGGATCAAAAAAAACATTGGGAAGAATTCTTGCCACTAGTGTAATTCTCTTACAACAACAGTTACCAGAGCACCATTAATATGGCGCCTTTCGAGTTTCTTTACGGGTGACCATGTTAGATGCCTTTGAGTTGGGATCGGCTTGAGGACAGGATTATGGTGGGACCAGAAGCAATCCAAGAAATGGAAGAGCAAATGCAAACAATAATACAAAGGATTAAAGAACTTCAGGATCGACATAAGAGTTATGCTGATGCGCATCGTGTCGACCGTAGTTACGAGGTCGGCGATTGAGTCTTCTTGCGGGTTAAACCGCATAAGAGTTCGATCAAGTTTGGGAAGGGAGCTAAACTCTCTCCTAGGTTCGTGAGACCTTTCGAGATTGTGGAGAGAAAGGGGCCCATGGCCTATCAACTAGCCTTGCCTGATTCCTTGAGACGTGTGCACCATGTTTTTCATGTATCTCTTTTGAGACATTATATTAGTGATCCTACACATGTTATTGACATAAGTTCCTTGCAGGTCATCTCAAAACCACCAAATGAATTTGTGGTCACCTTTAAACCGTCAATTTAGTAGAAGACATCAACTTCTGCTATTTTTTTAGGGTTCAGAGAGCATATTCAACCAACCCTATGAATATTCTCTTGACACATTGCCAATTGTCAAGTAGTGGTAGTTTTTCAGGCAAGAAAGAACTTATGATTAAGGGGGGAATGTTAAAAACTCTAATCATAGTTCGTTGGTTTATCTTACTATTATGTTATATAGTTAGATGACATTTATGGTATTTTTGTATTATATATGTACATCTATGATCATGATTATTCTCTTATTAATGATTATACAGTATGCATTTTCTACCAATATTATATTTATCTCTATTCATCATGGTTTCTTGATTGTTTCAGTTGTTTTCATTATGTTTCTGCATTTTTCTTCATTATGAATCTAACAATTTCATCATTTTCTTTTGTGAAATGATTTTCCTTTCATGAATGTTAGGTAACAATACCAAGAAACCACCTAGACTTTACTCCACGAGTCGTTAGATGGTTCTATTCTACATAAGGTAAAATCGTTCTTGAAAATTGGTATAAGTAATCATGAATTTTATTATAAAATTGTTCTGGTTCCTGTGTGCTTAATGTTTTTGGTGGCTTAGAGTTTTCCACCCTTTCATCTTTTATTGTCTTTACGTACTACAAAAATTATGACAAGAGGCTAGTAAAATTTATTACTGGAATGATGCTTGAATTTTGTTGCCATATAATAGTACGAATTCCTTTATTGTGGGTTCAAAACACTTATAATATTTGTGGTTTTTATTTCTATTCCAATAAGATTCTGGTAGCAAGCATTTAAGGCATTTGGTTTACGAGATAGCTTGCAAAAATTTATTTACTTTGTATTCGCATCTGGATAATAAGATTGTTGGTAATTTAATGGAAAAAGTTCTTATGATGAGTCTCTCTTTGTAATGTGAGGGAACCAATCAGATAACACAAGGCCACTTTCTCCCCTCACATCTCAAAGGTTTCCACAAGAAATTTAGTTACCTTGAAGAGGTCGTCACAAGTACCAAATCTACATATTTATTTTAGAAACAAAATTCAGTTACTTATTTTAACTTCAACCATACGTAGAAAGGTTTTTGCTTAATGCATCTCTGACTATGCTTATTCTACAGGAAAGGAAATACCATATCTAGATTCGCAACTAGACAAGAGATAAGTTCATTGGATCTCCTTATTTTAATTCATTTATACCATTTTTTCCGAAGTAAAATTATTTATGCTAAAGTTTTCTTTTTATTTATGCCTTGCAGGTTGAAAAATCCCTGTTAAAAATTCGGAAAATTTATCATATAAAAGGTATTCGGGTTCCACTTGTAGATCACAATTTCTAGTCTCTTACTTAAAAATACCCTGATTTTAACTTGTATATTTTTGTTTCCACAATAACTTCGTCCAAGGGATCATTTTCGATTAAATCTACTAAATCTTGATTCTTTAAAGTGTAGTTTGAATCTATTTCCATAAGTCGATAATTTACGTTAGTCACTCTTAAACTTCTACTTATCGGAAAATAGTTATTTTTTCTTTATATTGAATAGGGTTCTTTTTTAATAGAACATGGATTGGATTTTTTCCTTGATTCAATACCCCAAGGGAAAATTCCTATTTATATATAAAATTATATATATACCTATTCCAACTTCTAGTTTTTTAAAGTCATGTTTCTTAAACTCCTACTTAGCGGAAAATATTTTTTATTTATTTATATTAAACAAAGTTATTTTTATATTGAACATGGATTGGATTTATATTTATATTAAACAAAGTTTTTTAAAGTCAATACCCTAAGGGAAAATTCCTATTTATATATAAAATTATATATATACATATTCCAACTTCTAGTTAATTCCTTGTTTGTCAATTTATCTTAA
>SNQJ01S0057585.1:38859-51475 GCA_010110895.2 Picea sitchensis | reverse complement strand
GGGGGGGGGGGGAGAGACCTAGTAGGCCAGTATGCTAAGTGCTAGAGTTGGATCTATGTGATCAAGAGTTGTAAGTGCTTTGTGCATACTGTGTGAGGCTTGCAAGGCTAGTGCAAGTAACTGTAAGAGACTGTGTGAAGGTTTGGTGTTGTACCCTAGCTAGAAGAAGGAGGATCTGGCAGAGTGCGCGCAAATATCCTATCTTCTGCAGAGTAGGACTTGGATGCAATGTGCCTGTCAGAAGCTTGACCAAAGATAATAAAGAAGAGAAGAGTTGGTGGACATAGCCCCAGGGTGGGGGTGAACCACATACATGTTGTGTTGCAATACTTTGTGCGATGTATTGATGTGTTTATGTGTTTACTTGCTTAGTGATTTAATATAGATGAATGATAGATAGATCTGTTGATGCTTAGTGCTTAATAATATGGATGGATGTTAGATCTAATTTATGTGTTTACTTGCTTAGTGCTTTAAGATAGATGAATGATAGATAGATCTGTTGATGCTTAGTGCTTAATAATATGGATGGATGTTAGATCTGATTTATGTACGCCTGGTTAGTGATTAAATACCTTAGATCTGAATGAATACTGTGATACTCTGTAATTAGGGTTTAACTGCACTGTAACTAAGACTGGATATTGATGAATGTTAACTGTTGAGTGCTCTATTAAGTGTTAGAATCACAGATCTGTGTCCCAACTAAGGTTGCAGACATCTGAGTCTTGCAACCACCCTTGCCTCTACCTCAGGTGAGACTTCATCTGCTTTGCAGGTGTTGTTGAAAGGGCCGATAATTAGGGTTTTGTTGGTGCTTTGTTGTAGCATTGAACCCTGGGTCTGCCCATAGACCAACAATGCACAAGGTATGGAAGGTATTAGTGAACTCCAAAACTGCTTGGCCCTTTTCTTGACGTGGTGTGGTCCATCTCATGTATTGGTCCTCATAGTTTCCAACAGGGTAATATTGTTCATTTACCGCATCCACACAAAAAATCCCAAGTGGGCTCGACCCCATATATTCCAGACTCCTCTGTGGCACTTTGCTTCCAGTAAATTTCCCCACTAATGTTTGACATGGAGGAGAGCCTTAAGGAGTGCGAAGGTGATCTTTTCCCTATCGAAGAAATTATGAACAAAGAAATAACATTCTAGAAGATTTAACTATTTTTCTGAGGCATCCGCATCTATTTGTCCTTCAAATATGGGAATATCAAAATTAACTTGGCGAGGTACTTCCAAAGTGGTCGCTTGATGAAGATGCACCTGTTGTTATTGGCAAGTGTTGAAGGATGTAGGAAAAATTATCCATCTTTCGCATGAGAGTTTGCTCAAACAACAGATTAATAGAATCGTCTTCTCTGTCATTTTTATTTTCTTCAGCCATGGAGAGTTTCTTGGATGTGCGAGAGCGATTGTCTTCAAGAGAGATAAGTTCAAGACCCAACTTTCTATACTCGGACCTCATCAGGGACATGCACTGAAAAACGATCAAGAGTAGCCTGCTCTGATACGGCTGATCAAGATTATTTTCGGCAAGAAATGAGAGCGGAGATACAATAACTCAATGCACAGATATATCTCAGATATCCAATAATGTAACAGAAATGTATCAGAGATGCAACCATAAACACAGAGATACAGTACACAATTTTCTATTAATGAACGAAAATGTACAAAGGCTGTAAAAATACATAGTGAAAGACTCGATAGAATAGTGGCATCTTATCTCTGAGAAGAGATGTGTCTGCTACTCGAATTCACAAGAAGATGATTTTACAATGAGTCTCCAAAGGCCTTTTTATCATAAATAAAATCCAAAACCCTAACCCTAGGAGATGAAAATCCAACAATTTTGTGGACCCCCTTTTGGGTAGTTTGGTGTATCAACTTATTGGGGGCGTAACTTTGGCATACGATCTCCGTTTGGGGCGCACAATAGCTCATTGGAAATATATCATCGAGTAGATTGATTTTGGGGGATCAATAAGAGCCTCTGACTATCATTGAGAAGCTCGATCCCGAAAAACCTTCATTTAGGCCCTCAAAATGGTCTTGGAAGTTAAAAACTGCTAAAAATATTAAATTACCAAAATTGTTAGAAAACTGTTTTGAACCAGTTGGAAAAGGTGGGTGGCCACCAATATCCACCTATGATCCAGGTGGATATTGGTGGCCACCTTCCTATTCCACTTGGACCCTCACCATTGTTTCTTTCATTTTTTCAGTTCCCTTAATTGTAGCACAATTTACTATTTATGGTAGTTTTTCAGGTCCTGAACTTCCGGAGTCATTTTGAGGCCCTAAACGACGTTTTGTGGGCATAGTCTGATCTTCTAGCTATTGTAGTCCTCAGATAGATATTTCTAACGATGTATCATATGCGTCAAACGAAGATAGTATGCCAAAGTTATGACCCTGGTAAATTGATGTACCAATTTTACCCCGACAGGGCCCATATTATGGCGTTTCATCTCCTAGGGTTAGGTTTTTTGGATGTTTAGGGTTCCCATTGTTTCTCAATAATAGACAAGCCTTCGTGCCTCATTGAAAGACAGATTTCAGAGGCCTGTAGCCGCCACATATCTTCTCAAAGATAAGCTACCAACGCCCTATCTAGTTTATTTCTATTCTGTCTGTAAACAAATTTTAGTTCTTTGATATTAATGAAATGAAGTGTTATTTTCACTACATCTTTGTATTCATGGTTATTTGTGTATTCTGATGCATTCCTGCATAAAACTGTATTAGTGGTATCAGAACGATCTGCTCTTTCTCGATCTTTCTTTGCATGTCCCCAACGAGGTCGGGGTATAAGGAGTTAGGGCTCGATATGGTTGAACCTTTGCAAGATCAGCCTGGCAAACCCTGACGACCACCCATGGGGGACAAAAAGAAAGACGAGGGAGCAGGATATCCTATCCAAATATTGCTCGAGGAGGCCCTTGAAAAACAAAGGAATGCGATGATGGATAACTTCAACCAAATCCTTCAACGACTATCCACTGGCGACGCATCTGCATCCAACAACCACTCTGGAGGCGCAACCCCTTTGAGTAAACTTTGACATTCCCATATTTGATGGTCAAATAGATGCAGACATCATAGATAGATGGTTGAATCTATTAGAAGGATATTTATCGATTCATGACTTTTCCGACTGGGACAAGATTATTTTTTCACTACTCAAAGCCGCCCCCCATGTCAAGGACTGGTGGGAAACCTATTGTGAGCAAAAGGACGAGGAGGAACCCTCCCTATTCTCGGCCATACCCACTTGGAATTCTTTCTAAGATGCCATCAAGGAATAATATTATCCCGTGGGGAGCTACGAGGACAAGTATATATAATGGACTACGTTGCGACAACAAAGGGATCAAGATGTGCATGAGCTGACGAATATATTCCATACCCTGCGCACAAAGTTGGGTATCAAAGATTTGGAGAAACATTTGGTGTTGAAGTACCACAGTTGTCTACACAAATACATTCAATAGGAAATGGAGTTCCTCGACATCTCCTCACTTGGTACGACATACCAGTATGCTACCAAGATTGAGCAGAAATTCAAACAGAAGAAGCAAGACTTTGGATTTGCGAATCAAAAGCAAGCGAAATGTGCCCCCAAACCTCAGAGCAAAGGACAAAGCCAAGGCATGGCGGCTCAAGACAACCTCCCAAATCCGCAAGAAAAGAACAACACTGCAAAGTCGAAGAAGGACATGGGAAAGTGGTGTGAGTTCCATAAGAGCTCCACTCGCAACACAAGTGAGTGTCAGGCCAAACAGTCACTGGTGGCCCAGATGAGGGCTTCTAAATTAGATGTATGCTTCGACACGGAATCATAACCCAAGAAGGGGAATGACAGAGGGAAGCAAATCTTCAATGCGGAGCCCAATGCCACCATTGCCACCACGAAGATCCAAAAGGAATAACCATAAGATCCAGAGGAGGAGGAGCGTCTCTTCCACTCCCAGATGTGGGTAAAGGGTTCCCTGCTACAGTTCATCATCGACAACGCGAGCCAAAAGAACCTCATTTCAGCAGAGGTCATGAAGCGGTTGGGCTTGCCGACCACAACACACCCACAACCGCACACCATCAGGTGGCTTCATCAAGGATGGGATCTCTGCGTCATCCAACAATACCACCTTCTCTACAACATCAAGCCCTTCATCGATGAGGTATTATGTGACATTGCTCATCTTGATGTTTGTAATGTATTATTAGGCCAACCATACTTGTGGAAGCAACATGTTGTGTATGAGTCTTGGCCTCACGTTGTTATTGTTACTTTGGGAAATAATTTGTACATGATACCAAAGGTACCACCGCTTGTCGCTATCTCTTTGGTTACTGCAAAACAATGCAGTAATCTCGTTTCCAAAACCAAGAAATTTGTTTTCCTGATGATCCTCCCTCAGGGTAAGAAGAAGATTGTGGCCATGACCTCCAGATAGGGCTCCTCCGCACGACAACAATGAATGGAAAAGGTCATGGAGGAGTACCGGGACATCTTCACCTCACCTGCAGGGGTGCCTCTGCATTGTCAGGTCAAGCACCCCATCAATATGACCCCAGGTGCATCGCTGCCCAATGGACCGATATATCGACGCTCTGTTCTGGAGAACGATGAAATAAAGTGACAAATTCAAGAGTTGTTGCAGAAAGGTCACATCTGTCCAAGTTCATTGCCCCATGGGAGCCCAATCGTGTTGGTGTAGAAGAAGGGTGAGACTTGGAGACTCTGTATTAACTATCGGGCGCTGAACAAGATAACCGTCCAGAATAGGTACCCGATCCCATGGACTGATGACCTTCTGGACCAACTCAAAGGGGCGAAATATTTCAGCAAGATCGACTTGAAGTTCGGGTATCACCAGGTACCAATCAAACCGTTCGATGTGTGGAAGACCGCCTTCAAAGCCAAGGAGGGCCTTTTCGAATGGTTGGTCATGCCCTTCGGGTTGACGAATACTCCCGCAACCTTCATGAGGTTGATGGACGACATCTTGCGGGCATTCACCAACTCATTTTTAGTAGTGTACTTGGATAACATCCTGATCTTCAGCCAGACTTGGGAAGAGCACCTTCACCACATATGACAGGTCCTCCAAACACTGTGGAAACACAAGTTGTGTGCCAATTTGGAGAAGTGCACTTTTGGCATGACCTAGGTTCAGTGTCTGGGATACATTATTGATGAGCGTGGGGTGCATGTGGATCCAACCAAGATCCAAGTCATCTTGGATTGGCCAACCCTGACCACTCTAACAGAGCTTCGTAGCTTTCTGGGTCTTGCTAATTTCTACCACAGGTTCATGTTGGGATTCTCTCATATCACTTGGCCATTGAGTCAAGTCACCAAGGGAGGAGCGAAAGAAAAATTATTTTGGTCAAAATCTCAATAGAAGGCGTTCGCAGAATTGAAACATCACCTTTGTTGCGCCCCAGTGCTCACATTACCAGACTTGCAACAACTATTTGATATCGAGACAGATGCCTCTGACTATGCTATTGGGGCAGTTCTTACTCAACAGGGGCATCTAGTGGCATATCACAGTGAGACATTATCCAACATAGTCCGAAAGTATCCCACTTATGACAAATAAATGTATTCCATTGTGTAGGCTTACCAACAGTGGAAGCATTACATTTTGGGGAAGGAAACGATCATCCACACAGAGCACCGACCCCTGCAGTTCATACAGACACAAGGGAAGTTCCAGAACAATCGCCATCAGAAGTGGTCCACATATCTGCAACAGTTTCATTTGAACATCAAGTACAAGAAGGGCAGCACCAATAATGTTGCAGATTGCCTCAGCCGACCACCGACCATGACAATAACCACCGTGCTCAACTCTCGTGGACACGAGACTTCTGATTGGTCGCTTCTCTACAAGAACGATCTAGATTTCGGCCACACATACAAGACGCTCTTGGAGGGTAACCAAGTTTCAAATTTTCACCTCTAGGATGCACTACTATGTCACCTAGGACACCTTTGTGTTCCTTCAAGCGAGTGTGCCAAGATGATTTGGCAAGCACACTATAGTCAGGTCGTTGAGAATTTTGGGGTCGAGAAAACAATGGCAGTACTGCAAAAGTATTTCTATTGGTCAAACCTTCGACAGGATGTCGGAAAGTACATCAGATCTTGCACTGCCTGCGCCATTGTCAAACCGACCATCAAGAAGCAAGGCCTCTATACTCCGCTACCTACCCCTAGTCGGCCTTGGGAATCCATCTCCATGGATTACATGTCGGACCTTCCTTCTACTAAGAATGGCAACGACTGTGTTTTTGTGGTCTTCGACAAATTCTCGAAGATGGCCATTATGGCGGCCCACAAGAAGAATATCACAGCAGAAGCCACTGCTAAACTCTTCTTTGAACGAGTCTGGGTACACTTTGGGATCCCACAGTCTATCATCTCAGATCGGGACAACAGGTTCCTCAGTACATTTTGGTCCAATCTCTGATCAATGCTGGACACCAAGCTCACCAAGTCCACAACTTTCCATCCCCAAACTGATGGCCAGACAGAGGTTGTCAATAGGATGATCATACACATTTTGCACATGTGAAACTCAAAGCATCCATGCACATGGGATGCAACCCTCCCCTATGTACAACATAGCTATAACCGGCCCCTCCACAACTCAACTGACCACATCCCCTTTCATGTGGGCTTGGGATTCCAACGACTATGTCCCATCGACGTAGCCATACCATTTGCAGCTACTCAGGCAGATTTGGCTCATGTCTAGTCTGAAGCTGCCAAGGCGAACAACTTCATTGAGCGCATTCAACACATTCACCAGCATGTTCATGACATATTGGAAAGAGTTAATGCTAAGTACAAGCAACGACATGATCAATATCGGGTGCAACACAACTTCCAGGTGGGCAACAAAGTGTGGCTACATTTGTAGAAGGAGCACCTCGCTGGACCCCATCGCAAGCTTCGCTCGCTCTGATATGGGCCATACACCATCACCAAGGTTGTAGGGGACAATGCCTTCGAGCTCAATATCCCACCATTCCTTGGTCTGCACCCAGTGTTCAATGTGGACCGCCTTCGGCCTTACTTTCTACCTCTACTGGACACATCTGACATGGCAGAACAACTCATACCAACAGAGTCAAACCTAGATTGCATGGAACAAGCCACAACTGATTGGATAATGGACACACATATCAAGAACACTCGCCTACATAGGATCCAGCTATATCCAGTTGTCAAAGCAGACCAACTCCTTCACTAGGGTAAGTGGCTCACCAGGGACCAAGTTCAGCAGAAGTTTCCTCATCTCATGGAGGAACTCAACGCAATGGGGACCATTGCTTCCTAAGGGGGGAGGAATGATCCAGGTGGATATTGGTGGCCACCCGTCTATTCCACTTGGACCCCCACCATTGTTTCTTTCAGTGTTCCAGTTCCCTTAATTGTAGCACAATTTACTATTTTTGGCAATTTTTTCGGGTCTTGAACTTTCGAAGTCGTTTTGAGGCCCTAAACGATGTTTTTTGGGCATGATCCATTTTGCCAACTATTGTAGTCCTCGGATAGATATTTCTATCGATGTATCATATGCATCAAACGAAGATAGTATGCCAAAGTTACGACCTCGAGAAATTGATGTACCAATTTTACCCCGACGAGGCCCATATTCTGGCGTTTCATCTCCTAAGGTTAGGTTTTTTTGATGTTTAGGGTTCCCATTGTTTCTCAATAATAGATAGGCCTTCGAGCCTCATTGAAAGACAGAGTTCAGAGGCCTGTAGCCACCACATCGCTTCTCAGAGATAAGATACTAGCGCCCTAGCTAGTTTATTTCTATTATGTTTGTAAACAAATTTCAGTTCTTTGATATTAATGAAATGAAGTGTTATTTCCGCTGCATCTTTGTATTTATGGTTATTTGTGTATTCTGTTGCGTTCCTGGATAAATTTGGATCAACCTAGATCAGCGCCCTCAGGACAAATGTGCACCGTTATGTTTTTTTTTAAATGCAAACAGTGCAGTTGTTTGTTGCGCACCGATGCCTGCGATATTTTTTATCGTCGGTTTTTATTTAAACCTTGTTCCGGTGCACGTGCATTAAGCGCACTGGTGCTAACCGCTGCAGATAGCACGTCGTTTCTTTTTAAAAACACGTGGCGGTGCCTCATATGGAACACACCGGTACGCCACTAGGACAAAGTTGCACTGTTATGGATTTAAAAAAAAAACGGAAACTGTGGAGTTGTTTGTTGCGCAATGGTGTTGCAAGGGGACAATGGCGCATAGGTATGCATTTTGGAAGAAAAACACAAGACGACGAACTTGTTTTTTGCACACCGGTGTGCCCGTGTCGGAGTTGGTTTCCTCTTATGGCCATGTATTGCTATATTTACAATTAATAGAAAGTAACAATATTTTAGGTAACTGAGTGATCAACTGGCATTGAGAATAGTCATCATTGTAAGCTATTTGTGAATGCAAGATCACTCATCACTATTTTTCAAAGAAAACTACACCACTTGAAATGACGCGCTAGTGGTTGGGCCGACTCTCATCACCGTTATTCAAGAAAAACCACACAATCCATCCATTGTTATTCAAGGAAATCCACACCATCTAACACCAACTGATGATTTATAAGGGGGGAGACTTCCATTCCTCCTAGATGCCTATGAGTATTGGGCCATTAACTCGTTTCCTTGCCTCTGAGGAAGATGAGCTCTTAGCCAATCAAAAATAGTTTTAGGTCTTACTCCATGATCAAAAGGCAGTTTCTCTCTAAATGGAAGAAAACTAATCCCTTGTGATCATTGTTGAAACTACCTCCAATGAAATTGTGTACTTTCTAGTAATATATAGTTTTAATCGCAGCCTTAGAAACCATATATTATGACTAGTTTCAATTTAACCTCTTGCAATTAAAAAAAAACAATGCACTACAATTTACATACCAAAATAATAATATAAATAAAATAATTATTAAAAATAAAAATCTGGATAGTTTTAGTTCTTTTCATCATGGCCTCGAACTACATTTCCCAAGCTGAGAGATTTTCGTGAAAAATTGGTTTAAAATATGTACAGTTCCAAAGCTAAGATGAGAAAACGATGTAAAATATTTTGGCGTTTATTTTTTTTTCTGGAAATATTATGAACAATGTTTTAATCATTGTTAGGGTAAGATGGTTGAATCACGAATTCAAGTCAAGTCTTGTGTTCCTAGATCGCGATTTAACATATTATATCATCCACTATATGAAGAAGAAGTATCCGATGAATTTCACATACAAAATTTCCAGTGAAAAAAATAATAAGATGGTTGAATCAACACTTAAATTATCACCTAAATTTTCGGTGAGTTATTGGTCGAGGTAGATTGTCTCAACAAAAAACTGAACTGTAACCGTAAACATTGTATAGTTTCATTGAGTTTCTAATCCTAAATCAATAAATGATTTCGGCGGTTATTAAAATGTCGAAATGGCGTCACCGCGGTCGGATGAGACTTCGATCCAATGTCTATAAAACATTGTAACGAGTAATATTCTGTTAATTACAAGAATCGATGACCTATACGTTTATAGGCCTGAGTAAATGCACACGAAAACCGAGATAAGCGAGTCTAATCGAGGATAAATGCCATAGATTTTCTTCAGAATCTTCCGCATAAACGAGGATATAAATAGAATTGATTGGGAAATCCAAATGTGTCAGCCTGCCCGAATCGACGGCAGTCTTATCACGTATGGACTCGGGAAATTGGAATACCCGAGATTATTTATCCTCAAAGTATGTGCGTACGAATCTATCCCTGTAAACCCTATTCGCAGAGGTTCTTCACAACTAGAACCGGAAAGCTAGCCGGGCACGTCTCCAGAGCGAGGAGTGGATGGGAAGGGAAGGGAATGCCTGCAATTTCTTCCGAGGCTCCCGCAGGTATTCTGTCAGAAAGTGTTTGGAAGAAGAATCGGTCGCGTGAGCCCGCTCAGAACGAACGAACTCATTTTCGCTAAAAGCCAACTGAGTCCGATAGACGAGGGAGGGCCGGGGCCCGGCCCGGATCGGCTCGGCTATTTTGCCACCACGGGCTCTGACCGCGAACAGGCGAAGCCAAGACTTAGTCGGCTTCAAATTCGAGGGCGTACGAAACACGCAGAAGCTCCACCAGTTTTTTGCGGGCCGGGACACGAGGGTTAGCCTGCAAGTTTGACAGTACAATTTATCTCTCCCCACGCAATCAATCATCAGAGGCTGCAGCGACGGCATGGACTGTGCGTTGGATTCACCCAACGTTTAAAATCCACCGCACGAGCGTTCCAACAGTCGGGCGCCACGGTTTTTCGAATCCGAGGCACCCTGAATCTCCGTCCCGTCATAAAATCCCCGTTAATAAGTAATAATCCTCCTCGATCCCCGTCTTTCAGCATGTCTGTACTGACTTGGGTATGGCCCATAATAATTATACAGAGCCAGCTATCATCGCCAATTAAACTATTCAAATCTCGCATTAACTATTCAAATTTCGCCTCGCAGAATCCCTCGACGATGTCATGAAAAACTTATTGTCCTGGGTGTACTAATGATGATATTCAGCGACAAAGATACGCCTGGTACGCCTCAAATGCCAATTCTATGATACCTTCCAGCCCTGTAACGGTAATGATGAATTTATTTATCAGAAAGTTTGGGTCGAGATTAAGAAGAAGAAATTTTAACGTCTACTGACGTTAACAATAGTGTATAGGGTGGGTCCAGATTAAGAAGAAGAAATTTTAATGTTTATTTAGGTTAACAATAGTTTATAGGGTGGGTCGAGATTAAGAAGAAGGGTCAAAATCATCCGGCCTGAGCCACACCAACCTTTAACATGGTTGGATTTTTTGTCATTTTTTGTCCCCACAGGTTTCGAACCGGTGACTTTATCATCACAGAGTGGCTTAACAACACACTCCATCACCAACTGTCCTATACCTCGAGGACTAATCTAAATAAAACACTTTAATAATGTAATAAAAAACTATATTTTTAGGTCTTCGAACTCCCGCAACAGTTCAATCGTCTACCAAACATTTTTTTAGGGTTGTCTGAATCTCAAAATATGGGAAGACGCTGTTGGAGATATAAAGTTTTGGTGATGTAAGAAGCTAAAAACGCGAAGCTCTGTACATAATATAGGAGGTGACATTTTGATAGAATTTTTAAGAGGATTGGAGTAGAATTTCGAGTTGGACAAAATATAATTTCATCATCATATATATAAAATTTGAATCAGGGTTGCAATTTGCTCTTGAATAAATTTAAATTAAACAATCTTACTACACGATTATCAAAAAGGATGGAATCGATAAAATTGCAACGATAATAAGTAGTATCCGCTGTTGCCAGCCTTAAATCTGAAAAAATAAATTGGCCATTCCAATTTCCCGAGAGGAGTCCGTTCGAGTGCGGATGTATTTTATCGTACGTGAAGCGTACGCTTCATCTGAACCCTGTAGACTTTGACTCACCAATTTTCCGGAACCCGGTTGATGTCTACTGTTTTAAATTCCTGATGTTAGTGACAAACAGGACATAATCGAGATACAGTAGCTAGGGTTTCAGATTTCAGCAAAACTGGCCGTACACAAATGCTAGCTTTCCTTCCAACACTCCGACAGCGGAATATAATAATCAGTTATCATTCAGACCACCTTTTTCACAGCATGGCTCTACCATTTTGTGCCTAATGATGTGCAAAATATTATGGTAATGATCTCTGTTTTCATGGCTACTATTGCCAAAGATTACAACTCGAAATTGCATTACAATCAGGGACCCCGACAATGATCGACGTTTTTTCTCTACCATTTTGTGCCTAATGATGTGCAAAATATTATGGTAATGATCTCTGTTTTCATGGCTACTATTGCCAAAGATTACAACTCGAAATTGCATTACAATCAGGGACCCCGACAATGATCGACGTTTTTTTATATTTCGTAATAATTATTTTTAGTAATCAGGTGTATTTTTTAAAATTTTCTTAAAATTTAAGAAAAATAAAGATAATAATAATATATATTTTAAAGTTAATGTTGGTGTATGGGATTCTTTTGTTTGTGGGATAAGGGAGTGACGATTTGACTCGTAAAGTTTAAGGAGGTATACATACCCTAACCCCCTCTGGATTTGAACTTGTGATCTCTTAGGAGGAAACACATGTTCAACCATTAGGCCCACTCAACCTATATAAAATCAAAATTTTAATTAAAGATAGTTTAATTTTAGAATAAATTTAGAATAATATGGCTCTTAAGATGCAAAAAAATTTCAAGTTTTTTAATTGAAAAGATTTGCACCTAAAGAGATTTAATCCTTATCCCTAGAGTTAAGATGGATCTAAGTTGGTTCCTTATATATATAAAGTTGAAACTTCATATTAAGCATTGAAAGAATTACACACCTCCTTCATATTGAGATGTAGAAAGCACCTATCCATCAATGAAATAATAATTTTTTTACTTTCAATTATTTTACATGGCTCTCTCTATATAAAGCTGATATAAAATTATTTTACTTAAGGTGAACATTGAAATGTTTATTTATGCCTTGAAATATTTTTT
>SNQJ01S0057585.1:2058-31557 GCA_010110895.2 Picea sitchensis | reverse complement strand
AAACAGAGGTTGTAGCCTCACAATGAGTTGGTGCTCATATGTATGATAATGCAAAGAACGTAGATAATACTTATCATATAAAGAAAAAGAGGTTTTTACCCTGTATGGGTTTCCTCGGGAACTATCTGTCTCTGTCTTTCTCATATATGTGACTGATGTTGAATGTGCCTTTGTTTATTTCTCTGCATTATTTTGATCGTCATTGAGTGTCTTGTAAAGATTTTAAAAGAAGCATGATTGTTTAAGCATGGTAACAACTGATTCACCCCCCCTCTCAGTTGTCCAACATTTTTCACCGCAGAGATAGCTGTAGTGAGGTTTTTGGATATGATCTCATCCCAATTGAATGAATTCCTTGCATCTGTGCAGTAGTATATTAAAGGCATATATGATAGGGAGAATTGTGTCACGTCAGATTCCCCATATAATTTACACAACATGGCTACCAAGTACTGGTAGGGTGTTCTCAAGGCACCTGTGGGGTATCCACTTTTAGGTCTGTAATTAAATTGCTTATCTTCCATATACCACTTGTGGAATAGGTCCTTAGATTTGTACTTGAATTCATTGAGGAGTTTACTATCCATCCTTTTGATCCCCTCTTCAATATGATAACACTTTTCCATATTCTCTGGTCTAAATGAAGCTATGGGTTCTTTCCTTGCATTGTAGACATATCTGCTACTTACGTCAGTGTTCTTTAAAATCCATGAGATGGAATCTACATAGGGGAATACTGTTGGGTGTTCTTCTACTCTGAAGATAAAAGATTTCCTGATATTCTTGAAAACTTGAAGCTCATCTAGATCTTCGGCTTCGGTGGAGAAATTGGATTTTTTGAACGTATAATATATTTCTCCCCATTTCAATGTTTCTCCATCCTTCTCTAGCAATCCTGAGTTATAATCATACGTGGCTCTGAGGATTTCTGGCTCTCCTTCTATTTGTTGGGCATTGCTAGAGGCCTAGGCTCTAGATACCTTGCTTGTTGTTTTCTTTCGAGGTGCAATGTTTGAACTTGCCACAAAAGATGAGCTTAGTGCATATATTAGGATATAACATGCAATTCAATGCAACTAAATAATTTAAAATACTAGAGGAACCATTGGGACTACTATTGGACAAAGAATCATCCTCTGAAGATGTCTAAGCGATGGTAGGCATGCTTGAGCAACTTGATAAAAAATTGGGAAGGAAAGGGTGAAAAATGAGCTTTGAAAGACAAAATCGGAGGTCCAAAGATTAAATCCTCCGATGCAAATTAGAGGAGTTTGTATTAAGTGCTTTGAGGCATATCAAGATTTGATTGAAAAGGTTTTGATTGGCAAGGTTAAGAAGAAATCCTTCGATGTGCATCATATGAGTTAGTTCTAATTGTTCTGAGAACACATTAGAAGCTTTGTTATTAAGTGTCCCAAATTCTTACAAAAGTCGATGAAGTTAATCGAAACTCCTCCGATCATGTCGGAGGAGTTAACAAGAACTCCTTCAATATGGTCAAAAGAGTTACATTTAAGTGGTCTGAGTGATGGTCATAAGGTTGGAGGAGTTTCTTGTAACTCTTTTGATCACATCGGAGAAGTTACCAAGACCTATCTCGATGGAAAACCCATGGGGGTGAAAAATGTTATTGTTGGACTTAGGGATTTGAACATGATCCTCGCGCTAAGATTGGGGAAACTGTTTGTTTCATTTTCTTCCATTAGGGTTATCTAGAAGGGTGTTTCATAGTTCATGTGGGCCGAAAAGGCACTTGTTATGGTGAAAACATGAGGGAGAGCAGTGTATTGGTATACACTACTTGCAGATCCAACTGAGGATATAGAAGTGGGGAAAACAAGCAGGTCAGTGCAAGAAGAAAAGAAAAATGAAGTATGGAAGAAAAATATTCAAAAGAAAACCCTAACTCTAGCTAGACTAAAACAAATCCGTACCTGTAGACCTAATGCCACGTGGAATATGGTGATAAGTCATGAGATTGGACGTGATGATTTGGTGTGCTCTAGGTTTTAAGAAACTCTCCTTTCTTCCACTTCTTTAGTAAAACAATAAAAAGTGTGGGGTGGTCACTATATAAACCGATTAGAGGAAAATGCAATAAATGTGGGGTTAGTGAGATAATTAAGGTCGAAGGACTTGAGAGGAAGTCCTTTGATGAACATCGAAGAACTTAGTGGAAATCCCTTCGATGTTCATCGGAGGACTTGCATCAAAGTCTTCCGATGACATCAAAGATCTTGGGTGAAACTCCTTCTATATGAATAATAGGAGTTAGAACTAACTCCTTCAATATGAATCAGAGGATTTAGAACTAACTCCTATGATTCATATCAAAGGAGTTAATATTAACGTTTGAAATGGGTAAGGGAATCAACGAGGAAAGGAGAAACTTCTCTGATGTGAATCAGGAGAGTTAGAAGTAACTCCTTTGATTCACATCGGAGGAGTTAATATTAACTTGGTTGATTTCTTCTCTCTTGCTAAAGAGTCAAAATTCTCAAATACTTCTTTTTTCACATGGTTCTTTACGGTGAACAGGACATTTCAATGAAACTTTGATGTAATGGAGGAAAAAGAGAAGTTCCTTCAATCATAAAAAATGAGGGGCTCCATTTTCTAAAGGGATATGCAAATGTGAATAAAGGAAAATGGAGGGTTGTAGTGCCTATCACAACAAATGGTGACACACTGGGAGAGGCCTTGAATATCTGCAAGATGTTGTCCACATGTAATTTAGGAAGGGTGCACCCATTATGCAGAATTGTAAGAGAGAAATCATAGATCCCATAGCCTGGATTCTTAAAGAAATGAGATAACAAAAAGAGAGGTGAGATTGTTCTATTGACTATAATTATTTCAAATTAGTTCTTATTCATATGATAAATAACTGTAAGGGGGATGTGTAGGTAGTATAGCGGGAACAAAACTTCAAGAATTTTGAAAATACAAGTTGTAGTGCATTTCTCTGGTGTTTCTCCACTGCCAACAAGTGTCTGTAGCCCTGACAAAGTCACCTTGGTGTCACAAGCCTTTCTCCACAGCCAACGGGCGTCCATAGCCCCGACGCAGATACTTGAATGTCGTACAGGGATGATTTTAAGGATGGAAATTTATTTTAAAATGTAGAAACCTTGGCGAATCTTACTAATCCTTCATATGCCAACTATAAATTATTGGCAGTATTTTTGTAAAAATATTCAAATGTCTAAGGATTTTATATAGTTTTTATAAAATTTTGGCGATTTTTAAGGTAAAATAATTATCCTATAGAATTTAGGCGAATCATTTTTAAAATAGCGAATCTCGTGTTTGGAAAAACCATGGAAAATTAGCCCATGAGCGAAATTTAGCCCCTAAAATCATCCCTGAATTGTCGTATGTGATCTAGAAAGAATTTCCCCAAGCCTTTACCTTTTACAATATTTGATTCTCTTTTGTTTAAAGAGAGAGAGGTGGATAGGGGATTCCAGGTAACCTTTAAAGGAACTAGGGATGGCAACTGTGATAGTGATATCCGCTAACTTGATTATAGATGAGCGAACTTCCTGAGTTATGAGTCCTGGTATACTGCAGAAATCTCTTCTAAATCACTTTTTTTTTAGCTTAAATAATGTAGCAATCTATTATTAAGTTGAGTCTCTTGCCTCTTTGTTTCTCTCCACTATCTTTGTGTATTGATAAGCTATGTTCCTCCACTATATATGACTTGGGATAGTGCCCAATGGGGCTTACATATCTAAGGAGATATGTAGATTTAACACCATATCACATAGACATTAGGCTATCTTTACCAGATGTGCTACAATTTAAACATATGACTCTAGGAATAAGTTACAAGGAAATCATAATCAGGATGGCAGCTCTCAAGGAGGATCAAAAAAAAAAAGTCTAATCAAAACATACTGGGAAACAATCAGGAAACAAAAGAAAAGACAAAAATGCAGCAAAACCAAAAAGAGGAAAAGTTTATTTATGTACAAGTGAAAGTAGCCTCAACGACTAGCTGATGTAATGTTTGAGGATTTGGCCATTAATAGGGAGGGAATCAACTTCCCCCTGAAGGTTTTGTAACCGAAAGGTTCCTTGGCCAATTTTTTCTTTGATGACATAAGGGCCAAGCCAAAGTTGCTGGAATTTTGAATGTTTCCCTTTATATTCGTGTGGCTTGTCCCATTTGAGGCTTAAGTTCCCAACTTGGAATTCTTTTTCACCAACATATTTTTTATCAAATCATCATTTCACAATCTGTTGGTGAGATTCGAACTTGTTTTTGGCTTTAGTGAAACTCTCTTCTAAACTTAGCAAGGTATTGATGCATCGTTGAATGAAAGGGCACTCTCTTCCTCAGGATTGTTGAGTGAGTTGTAGGGAAGGAAGGGAAATATTTGAGGGTAAGACAACTTCTTTCCCGTAAACAAAGAAATATAAGGAATTTCCTATGGCAGACTTAGGAGTGATGTGATCATCCCAAAGGGCACTCGATAGAGAATTGTGCCAATTTCTCTAGTGATCAACCATGGTTCATTTGAGGATACAAATTATGTTCTTGTTTGTGGATTCCACTAAGCCATTTCCTCGAGGGTAATAATTGGAAGAATACTTCAAAATGATCCCTTTCTCTAATGAAAAATCATATAATTTTAAATATGAAAAATAAGTTGCATTATCGAACACTAGAGAGTTAGGAGCTTCAAATCTTGTGATGATGTTTTGTTCAATAAAACTAATCACTACCTCTTCATTTACTTTTACCAGTGGTATTACTTCAATCCATCATGTAAAATAATCAATAGCGGTCATAATATACCTGTGTTGTTTGGAGGAATGTGTATTAATCTCACCAATGATTTCCAGACCCCATTGTTCGAAGGGTTCTTCAATAGCATCAGGTTGGAGTGGAGTATCCACTTTGCGTTCTCTCCCTACAACCTTCTGGCATGCTTCAAAACTTCTTGAATATTTATGTGCGTCCTTGAATAACATGGGCCAATAATATCCATATTTCAGTACTTTGTGAGCTATTGTGTCTCCCAAAAAATGGCCACCAACAATTCCATCATGCATGTCCTTCAGGACCTTGTTAGCATCTTGTTTCCAAAGGCATTTGAGTAACACCCCATCATAGTTATTTCTAAATAGAATGTCATGCAACAATTGATATTGCAAATATTTCAATATGAGTTCTCTCTTCTTATTAAAATTATGGTAATCGGGGGATGTGCCATGTTGCAAGTAATATTTGAGGTCATTATAGTATGAACCCTTAATGGCTAGTACATATGGAACTTGTTGAGTGTACATCGTTGGTTCATCTTTCCACACATCCTCTTCTTGTTCTTCATCACTGGAACCTTGCGTCACTAATTTGCATAAGACTTGACCTTTCATGATATTGGTTGGTTTAAATTCAAGGTCGTACTCTTGTAAGGTTGTCATCTAATTTCCTTGTCGCTCTCCCAGTTCTCTTTGAACGAACAGTGACCTAACCTCTGGGGGAGGGACGACGACTTTTGTATAATTTTTTAGGATATAAGGTATGAACTGTTTGATGGATTTATGGATAGAAAAATATTTCTTATCCACTAGGGGACAGTTCAATTCAACACCTTGTAATCTAGTGCTCATGAACGTGACAAGATACCTATCTCCTTGTTCATATTTCTACGTGAGCATTGTTGCTAGGGAGTGATTAGATGCAAACATATATAGCAATAAATATTTGGTGAAATATGGACTTCGTAGAGATGGAGCATTAGGCACTACGACAACTTTCATATTTTCAAATGTTTCCTTTTCCACTGACATCCATTTAAACTGAACATCCTTTTTTATTATTCTTTGAAGGGGCTTCACAATTTCGGTGAAATATGGGACGAATCTTCTTACAAAATTGAATATGCCAAAGAATGATTGCATTGATTTTTTTTTTCTATGGGATGGGGTAATTTGTAGAATAGTTTTTGTCCTTTCCGAGTCCACCGAAATTCTGTCTTTTGAGAGCACATGTCCCAATAATATGCCCTCTAAAACAACAAAGACGATTTTCTTTGGATTTAAAGAAATCTCGTACTTCCTACATCCTTCAAATATCTCTTTCAGATGCTTCAGATGATCTTACCTTTTCTTTGAATAGATAGTAACATCATCAAGGTAGACCACCACACTTTAACCGATTAATCCTTTAAACGCGATATCCATTTCCCTTTGAAATTTGTCTCATGCATTCATTAAACCAAAGGGCATTCTTCAATAAGAATATGTTCCCCACTTGGTTTGGAATGTGGTTTTTAACCAACCGAGTTCTCCTACAAGAACCTGATTATATCCTGAAAACCCATCTAATAGAGAAAACAACTCAGATCCTGAAACGCGTTGAAGAATTTGTTCCATCGAGGGAATGGGGTAGTTGTCCTTGTCAGAAGCACAGTTTAGATTCCAAAAATATATACAAATCCTGATTTCTCCCAATGTTTTTTCTTACGGGAACCATATTAGAAACCGAGGTTGAATGCTGAAATTTAAAGATGATTGAAGCGTCCAATAGCTTCTTTAATTGTTTTTGTATAAGAGGCTTGAGAGTCAGATGTATTTTTTTGAGCTTCTACTAAAATGGTTTGATGCCCTATTTAATAGGGATCACATGTTGTATTATCCGGGTATCATATGTTTTCAAATCATCATAAGTCCAAGAAAAAACATCTCGATACTTCTTAAACGGTTCTGTGAAGGCATGTTTTTTTTATGTCTGAACAACAAGTGCCCAGATTGACATATTTGGGTTGTTCATAGGTTCCAAGATTGACCAAGAAGTGCATCATAGTAGAACCGTTGGTCTTTGTGTTGGTTGGCCTCATAAAATTTGATTGTAAATCGAATAGTTTCTCAAGAGTTAAAATGTCCTTCGGGACACAATTGTTTTTTACCTTGTTTGCCTCCTCCTGATAGGTTTGTAATTCTTGCTGATTTAATTCATCATCGATCACTGAATCTTGGAAACCATATGAACTAGTAAGAAAATTGATAATCTATGTGTCACTATCAAATACTCTCCAATTTGTTATGGTGTCCAGTATGGAGGGCCTGAACATCATTTCAACTGAAAAACCATCGTGAGGGGGCATGAATATAGATGTTCCATTGGCCAATATATTTTTAGGTATGTTTTGATAACAAGGTATAGAAGAAATATTAAATACATCAAATGAATAAATCAGATTCCGTACCTCTTACTGATAATCCCCTACATGTGGAGACATGCAATGAATAGTATTTCTCACTTGTCGAACGATGATTTCAGAATCACCAAACACCTTAAGATAATTCACCTTGAGATCAATGGCTTTTTTAAGGCCCCGAACCAATGCTTCATATTCCACGGTGTTGTTGGTGCATTTAAAATATAAGAGGCATGATATAAGCATTTTTCCTTGCCCATGATCAATTAGGATACATGCTTCTCTAGCTCCATCTTGTGTCTTGGAGCCATCAAAGAACATGGTCCACATATCAGGAACTTTGGTTTTGTTAGTTGAACTAAATCCTAAGTTAGTTAATATTGTACAAGCACTATTATGGATTCGTGGATGTAGTTTAGATTGTAATTTTGATGGCACTTCAGATGTTTGCAACTCATAACATCCATAATCAATCTCAAAAAATTAATTACCCAAAATGGAATGGGTAAATCTTATGGGTTCATTCTTACCTTCCAATTCTTTCACTGTGTGCTTCATGTGTGCCTCACTATTCACACGGATTTGATTTTCTTTACCTTTGTAAGGAAGCCATAAATGAGACCAATCAATGGAAAAGCAACCTTGAAGTTTTGTCAACCAATATCTACTTAAAAACAACCCATAACTGTTTGGTATATCGACAACAACGATATCTATGATTTGGTGCACCCTAGGATTAGTTGATAGTTTGATTAAGACATCCTTGAGTTCACCTTTTACCTTGATGTTTGTCTGATCTAGCTGTATGATTTTGGTTCATGTTATTTGTGGAACAACATTTATTTTTTGGCATACAAAAAATGGCATTATGTTAGACGACACACCTGAATCTGCCAGACAATTATGCACGTTGAAATTAAAGATCTCGTAAGTGAGGATAAAATGTGGTACCTGATATTTTGAGAAAGCGCCTATATTAGTTGCATTTATGGTTGTTTCTATTTCTACCTTGTGTATCTCTTGTGCATCATTCTTTGGAAGTATTTTTTCAGTCACAACAACTGTCCTTTTCTAATTATCATCGAGACTAAAAGCATCGTGCAAGAGCTCACACTATTGTGGTAAAGAGAAGATATCGAAAATGGAAATATTTTCTTTTGTTTTCTTCATGTATTCTATCACACTATAGTCAAGGGCATGTGTATTGGATTCGTTCATTGTTTTTTTAAATTTCATCTCACAAGTTTTGTTGTTGTTTGGTACTTTGTTAAGCTTGGCATTATTTCCAGCTGAAGCAGACGTGCTAGGTTTATCTATGTTGGTTGGGGTGGATTTTCTTGTTTTGTTGTTGATTTTCCCTTGAGCTGTGTCATTTGTTTTTGGAGGAGCAAGGAGAGGAGTGATATTCCTGAGAGGAACTTGGTCCTCCTTGGGTGAAGGAGTGTTAGGAACTGGGCCTTTGTTGTGTAAATTGTAATTTCTTTGTGCATCATCCCTGATAACGGGTGTATCCTCAATAAATACTTCTTCAATATGTTCATCATCTGATTCTGGACACCAGTCCCAAAAAGGCATGGAATATTCTAGGGGAATTTCATTAGTAATGTCAGTGGGAGTTTGTGCGGGGCTGCCATTATTTAATCTTTACTGGTCTAAAAATTGATTTATCCCCAGGGTCATAGAGTTGAACCATTGAGGGCAAGTTCATTCTAGGTGGTTCTATTGGTGATAAGCGAAAAAAAATATCATTGCTAAATCTATCTAAGTTAAAATCCATGTGGGGTGGTTCGAGTGGTTTTGGTGGACTATCTTGTCTCTTAAGTAATGGTCGAAACATTCGAGGTTTTGATGATCCTTCACCGACATTCCTTTTAAGATCCACCACTTCGTTAGACAATTTATTTACTAATTTAACCACATTATCGATAAACTTTGGTTCCTTTTTGGGTTTGGTTAATAGCAAGGGTCTTTTCCCAGTTGTTTTGGTTTCCTTGGTATATGGGTGATTTTCATAGGAAGAGAGTTCTTTTTTCTTGTGTTTCAACTTCATCAAAGTTAAGTGCCAAAGTGTTTTTGTTAGCCATTTTTACAAAGATCCCTATGGAAGGAGTTAATGTTTCCATATAATATTCAATAGCTGAGGATTGTGTCAGACGTACGTCATGGGGAAATTTGATTAATACATTGAGAAACCTTTGGTTAAAATATTTTACCTTCTCTTTCTTATCCATCATGATGGCTCCTAACTCTTAGTGCAAATACACAATCATTTTCCTTTCCCTGAATTTCTTGATAAACATCCTTTCAAAAACATCCCACTCAGTTATAGAACTGAGTGGTAGGATGAAATACCAAGTAGATATTTTTCTTGAAAATGCATAAGGAAAAATCCTACAAACCACATCTTCATGTTGGATATTTAGTAAGTGAGTGGCTAGGAAGAAATTATTTAAATGGTCCTTTGGGGACCCAGATTTATCTGGATCGAATTTTAGAAGGTCTTTATCAAATTCTCTTGGCATTTCATGTAGTTGTCCAGCCAAATTCAGAGCACCTTGGGCCCTTTAACGAGGTATAACTTCCCTATGGTTTATGTTCCCCCCTATTAGTTAATATAAAGTAATTTCTGGTTGTTCACCTTCAAATTCCTCTTCAGGTTCAACAAGGAAATGTGTAGTGCAACTTGAGGGTATTGGAACTTCTTGCAAAGACATTTTGATGAGGTCATCTACGGAGTCTACGTAAAAATAAGGATATGTATTACACCTTTCTACATGGGTTTCTTTTCTCCTAGGAAGCTCATAGGCTATTGGTAACTTGCCAAGCAGTTTTGCATAAGCACGTGTAATCCTATTGGTATGTGAAACCAAGTCTCAGAGTGCATTTTTGGGCTACCAGAAGAACTTCCAAAATTAGGTCTTGAGTCTTTGTAGGTAACGTCTTGTTCAGATTCAACTCGAGGAAACAAAGAAGGAGTAGAATTATTTCTTGAAGACTGACTTCTCTTGCATAAATCATATATATATATATATATATATAACACCAATTCTGTTGACGGGTCTAAATTCACCCAAAAACAACAAGGGGTACTTCCCAGTACGTGGTCCTAACTAGACTGTGCACTGTTTGGCTTAGGAGTCCCATCCAAAATTTGTCATGGCTGCCATTATTACTATTTTTAGGATTTAGGTTGGTTACAGACCAATTTTCCGATGAGGGTGGATGATGAGTGGATATGAAATGGAAATATGTAGATGAATACTATGTATGAAATGAAAACCATATATTACTAATCTACTTTAACATATACTAGCTAGGAGAAAACTAAAGTAACTGGTGAGTTGAAAATGGAATCGAATCTTGCATAAAATCCTACACATATATTTGGAATAGAAGAGAGGAATTAGAAACAAGAATGTACACATACATATAATTGGATTAGTCCATATTACAAAAATGCACACATTAACAACTCAACAAGCTCAAGGCATACAAATATTTGAAGAAATACTTAAAAATATAAAATAGCATAGATTGCATAAGAATTAATCCATAAAAAAAGTATCATTCTTGTAGTTGATATGAACAACATTCATCCTCACTTAAAATAATTCACTGCTTAGATTTTCTTCACACTCAAAAGAATTCCTTCTTCAAAAGTTGGCCCTCAGGGCTTCTCCTTATTAATAGTTTCAACAATAATACATGAAAAATCCAAAACAACTCTTCAATTTTAGTTGACACTGTGTTCCCAAAATAATTCAGAGATAGACAATGTTTGAAGAGTCAAAATCCCTTCTCAAATGGGATTCTATTCCTCTTTATACAAATTTTAGTAACTACTATATGACTCTTCACCTTCATCTTGAAGAAGCGTTTACAAAAATGGTTCATCTTCTTATTCCTAGTGACAAGTGTAGTAATAAGATAAAATTGAAGTTTCTTAAGAAACAGACGAAACAAAAGGCATGTATGGTGCCTTCCTTCAAGGGTTTCTGTTCCTGAGATATGATGTCCAAGCTTCTAGTTGGTCATACAAGGATTCAATTCTTCTGTAAATCAACTTATCCAACATTGCATTATTTAGAGCAACACTATCCTCTAGAGTACTCATGTCTTAATCCAGTGCTGTCATGAAGGCTTGCATAATGGTATGCAACTTAATTGGTTGTAACAGGTGTTGATATATGAGGTCTACGGAGACGGTGGTTGTAGATTCAATTACTACCCTTCTTTCGTGTTGTTGTGTACTTTTTTACCAGTTCTTTTGACACCAAGTTCTTCCCAAGTTCATCTAGATTTGGCAATCGACTATTTTTTATCTATTCTTGTGCTACTTTATGGATCCTTGAGCATACCTTTATAGATATGGTGACTTCCTTATCATCTTTCTTTCCTATATTCTTGAAATGATCTAATGCATACAAATCTGTCTTTATTTCCATCTTTGACGATCAGTATAACGCAAGTGGTGCATCTAGATTTTCCTCTATCCACATGTCTATCTTGGTTATGCCTTCACGAATGATGCTATACTGTGTCAAATTTTCCTATATCCAGTTGTTTTGATCAATGATTATTATAGCTACATTTTGGAAGAGGTGTAGGTGAGTGTACATGTCCATGATGGCTCCTTCCAATTTGTTCCTGACTTTCTCAGCATTGATTTTGAAGCTTTGAAGGCTTATTTCATCAATCTTGACCTGTTGAAGTTTTTCTTCCAGCTCTTTGATCCTTTCCTCTTTCTCTTTGTTTTGTTGGCACAATCTTTGTATGTTGCCTACATTTGTGTTCATAAACATGGATCCGACCATAGATTTTTCTACAGGATCTTCTCTAACATCTCTTGTTATGGGAACATGGGTGACAACCGAGATCGATGCTCCTTCTGTTACCATCACTTTCTTCACCTTATCCTGCACAGTCCTACCTATCTTGCTGTCGTAGGTAAATCTCCTTAGGTTCAGTACTTCACTTGGTTGAAATGGTTCCCAGAGCTCGAGTCCTAAGCCATGTCCTAATAGATATGTTTCTACACCAGTGATAGACATTTATAGAATGCATGTTTCCATTGGATGTGTATCCCCCTATATGTATTCCATGTCTGTCCATTTCCTTTCTTCTTCAACAAAATTTTCGGCTACCTCTTTAGATTCCTTTTCCACTTTTTCCACAACTTCTTTTGCTGCTTATTCCGTTCGTTTGGCCTCCCGCTCTATTCTGGCTTTTGCCTATGATTTAGCTTTAGCTTTGGCCTTGTCAGCCTCAATCTTTCATTTCTTCTTTGCTGCATCATTTTTATTTTTTAAAATGTTCTCTTTGTCTCTCCTCTTTTTATCAACCGATACTTCTTCTTCCTTTGCAGATCCTGAGTGCGTTGAGATGGAAATGGGGGAAGATCTTTCAACTTATTCTTGCTTTGACTTCTTCTTGGCTTCTTATCTCACTTTTTCTTAGTCTACGATCCTTCCTCTCGGTTGGCCACACATGTTGAATATGATGACATCATACGTCTGGGCATTTTGGTGTACTTATTCCTCATCCCAAAGATATGTGGTATACTCCCAAGGTAAAACGATGTTGTTCAAATGCTCTCTAACAATATTTTTGGGATCATGTATCCTCTATATCTCTTCCCCAAAGTGATAGGACATGAGGGTGTTTACTTCTACTTAGGCCTGCTTGGTGTTTTTGAAGAAATAGTTTATCACATAGAATGGCAGTGGAGGCCAAATTGATTTCTTTATTCAGTATAACATTCCCCCAACTCCATGTATGATGGTATGATATGCCAATTCTTGGAGCACAAGTTTGTCGGGCATGAACTAGAGAAGCAAATGGGGTGGTTTCTTTGTGCCATATATTCTTATATAAGTATCATGCTCCATGAGGTACCAATCCCCGATTCTCCTTATAACTTACATGGCTTTGTCAATCATGGATGGAAGAGGGGTGCAAAAGATGAACTCGTATAAGGGAGCATGAAAGGGCTTGCATATCCTTTGATAGTCCATAATATATTTGTGTTCCCATAACATGTTGCAGTATATGTGGATTGCAGGTTTAGATGGTAGCCAAATCCACCCCATATTAGGGTACTTGTGAGTTATCCACATGATGTACATGAGGTACGAGGACATATGGAAGCTCAAGAAAGTTTCGGGTTGGGATTGCTTCACCGCAGGGATAACTGCAATGAGCTTCTCAGATAGGATCTTGTACCAATTGAACGAAGTCCTTGCATCTTCACAGTAGTATATTAGAGGCATATAGAATAGGGAGAATTGTATCGTGTGAGATTCCCCATACAATCTGCACATCATGGCTACCAAGTACTGGTAGGGTCTTCTCAAGGAAGTTGTGGGGTATACACTTTTAGGTTTGTACTTAAATTGGTTATTTTCCCTATACCACTTGGGGAACAGGTCCTTAGGTGTGTACTCGAATTCGTTGGGGAGTTTACTATCCATCATGTTGATCCCCTCTTCAATATGATAGCACTTGGTCAAATTCTCCGGTCTAAATGAAGCCATGGGTTCTTTCCTTACATTGTAGACGTATTTGTTGCTTGCGTCAATGTTCTTTAGAATCCATGAGATGGAATCCGTGTAGGGGAATACTGCTGGGTGTGCTGCTACTTTGAAGATACCCGAGTTCCTGATATTCTTGATAACTTGAAGCTCATCCGGATCTTCGGCTTCAATGGAGAAATTAGATTATTTGAACATATAATATATTTCTCTCCATTTCAATGTTTCTCGATCCTTCTCTAACAATCCTGCCATATCATCATATGTGGCTCCGAGGATATCTGAATCTCCTTCTATTTGATGGGCACTGCCAAAGGCCTTGGATCTGAATACCTTTCTGATTGTTTTCTTTCGAGGTGACATGCTTGAACCTGCCACAAAAGATGAGCTTAGTGCATATATTAAGATATAACATGCAATTTAATGACACTATATTTTGGCACAGGGGCAGACCCAGGGTTCAACGCTTCAACAATGCACCAACAAAACCCTAACTATCGGCCCTTTCGACAACACCTGCAAAGTAGATGAAGTCTCACCCGAGGTAGAGGCAGGGGCAGTTGCAGGACTCAAGTGTATACAACCTAGTTGGGACACAAATTTGTGATTACAACACTAACAGAGAACTTAGCAGTAATCATTCATCAATATTTAACCCTTATTCACATCGCAGGTCAAGACCCTAGTTACATAGCAATGCAGTATTCAACAAGATCTAATACATCTAAGCACATAGCATATAGAAATAGATCAGATCTAGCATTCATTCACATTACTAAGCACTAAGATACTATATCAGATGCATCTAGCATATATCATTGCACTAAAAATAAATCGCATCAATAACATAATAACTATAATGGACAAAGCAACCACAACACAGGATATATGTGGTTCACCCCAGTGTGGGGCTACGTCCACCAACTCTTCTCTTCTTTATTGTCTTCTTTCAATCTTCTACAAGCACAGAGCCACAAGAACCCACTCCACATAGGACAAGAGATTTTTGCGCATCTCATCATATCCTCCTTCCCTGAGCTAGGTTTAAGCACAAATCCTTCTTACAATCTGCACACAATCTTCTTACAATCACTTGCAATTAGCTTTGAAAGTACTTAACACACAATATGCACAAAGCCTCTAGCTCCACACTAAGAAGATTCTACTAGATCTCTCTTACTTACATCACCTAGCTTTCTATTTATACATTACAAAAGTGCCTAAACATGGGTAAACCCATGGGACAACATCCCATACCTGTTACATAAACCCTAAACCCCAAAATCCCTAAGAAGGGGCCGAGTTCCCATGATCTCCGCTTCGCCTTGCGCTCCGCCTTCGACCAGCCTGTCGAAGTCCCAAAATTGGTCAAACGTGACCAAGGTCCTCCAAAACTTGGTCAAGGGCCAACAACCCCCCAACACTCACCTATGACTCGTCCCAAGTCACTATGATCTGGGTAAATCTGCCTAAAATTCCTCGATCTTGGCTCAAGCTGCTTCGACCTGTTGCTTTGCCAAAGCCTCCTGCTCAGTGAACTCTTGAATAATCTTCTCCGTCACAGGTCCTTCCAAGCGTTGTTCCACTATGGTGACCACTTGTTCCAGTTCTGCATCTCGTCCTTCAATTTCCTCAAAAAGTATGCAAGCTGCATCTTGCACTGGTTGGAGTCACCAAGTCACTTCCATGACCTTTCTCTGGATGGCATGGACTTGTTTTTGAACTTTGCATTGTTCCTGGGATCATTTCATCCTCTCGACCACTGTTGGTGGCTTCAACTGTGCTTGCACTGTTGCTGCTTCCTGCTTGGCTTCCTGAAGCTATGATTCCAGTGTCCTTAGTTCAGTTTCCTCTACAAGGTACTCGTAAGTTTGTGCACTTCAATTGTTGAGTTTCTTACATTCTAAGTCCAATGCCTTGATTCTCTAGACTACGCTTCGGGCAGTTTCTTCTCTCTGGTCTTGCACTTCCTATGGAGTTCTTGGTACTGGTTGTAACTCCAACTCTGCTATTCTCTATTGGAGTTGTTGAATGGCTTTGACAAGCTTCCCTACTTGGCTTTCCACTGGGTCTTCTTCCATTTATTCTAAGCCCGTCATAGAGTGAAGTGCTCCAGTGACTGCCTCTTTAACTCCAATCTTCTCTACGAGTAGATGTTCCTTATCCTTTTGGATCTGGGCTCTATCCTCTGCAAAATTGGCTTGGATGTTGTCTTTTTCCTGTTGCGCAACCCGACATTTTTCTCGAGTTTCCTCTTTTGCTCTCTTTAAGGCCTCTGTGACCTCCTCTTTTTATTCCTAAACATGATGAAGGCGGGCTTCGGTCGCATCTTCTATTCAGTGTAGCTAGGCAGGTTCATCTCCCAACTATATTCCTTCTGATGACAGGGGTGCAGTAGACACTGCGTGGCTGGAGTAGAGGGCTTGTTGTACCCCTTTTAGCTTTTCTTCAATTCTTTCATACATGGTCTCTTGTTTGTCTTCATTGCACTCTAATATATCTTCTGAGGTATTTGAGAAAACAACGATGATGAAATCTATGTCATCCATCGTGAGCACACTCCGCATTTGTGTTTTAGTAGCTTTGGACTTCTTCCGCGATGTAGGTTTCATGGGGGAAACCTTTCTTTTCTTGGAGGTCTGAGCTTCGTCAATAGGGTCCCTAGGAGGTGTTACTTCACCTTGTTTCTGCTTGCCTTGTTCTCCTTTGTCCTCTTCTTTGTCTACTTCATCATTACCTCCCCCTCCAGGTGAGTCTGAAGAAGTCTCTTCTGATGCGTTGTTCAGGTCCTGTACCTCTTCCTTTTTCTTTCTTCTACTACTGCTGGGTGCATCATACTCTTCATGAGTAACCAGAGGACTTCCGATGAGGTCGAGGTCAGACAGTTATGCTTGGTCAACTAGTATAAGGAACTCTGTAGGACATTCCTTAGTGATTTCATCCATGTCCTTCTCTGTGAGTTTATAGTAACTATGCATCTCTTTTTGTGTTCATCTCCGCGCACAATGATATAAATAAAGTGTCTATCTACGTGAAACTTCACAAATGGTCTGAACCCATGCAAGGTGTTCGGCATCATCCAAGGGAAATAATCAATAGCCCTCTTCAACTTTAGGTAGTAGGTGTGGAACACTGCATTTGACTGCCATTGTTTCGCCATGTCGCTCGAATACCAAAGCGTGTTGAAATTTGTAGCTAAGGGTTTTGATGGCTCAATCTCAGGGAAGGTCACACCTTCTGGCATTTCCCAAGCAATGAAAGAAATGAGGATCAACAACCAATTGAAGTGGAACTTGTAGCCCTGATCCTGAGCTTCGCGACTGCCTTTCTCTAACTGGTTGACGAGGTAGCTCGCCTAGTTCATTTGTAGCCCTTCCACACATTTTCCCACGAGGTCAACAACAAACCCTGTGACCTACATGGGTTTTTTCTTCCTTACTAGCTTACCAATGATCATCTGGAAGGCTAGGCGCACTGCGCCATTCTGAATGGAAGTTACCTTGTAGCCTCGCTTCCCCTTTTCCACATCTCCATAGGTATATTTAACTTTATGCGCCAGGGCGCGATCTACAACCTTCCCTGGATAAAATTCTTGTGGGTCTGGTCCTTGCATGTTTAATCCGGTGAACCGATGGATCAGTGCCATATCTACTGTGATGCGTCTATCCAGCCACAGATAACCGCCATGGAAGTAAGAAAACAGTATTTTAGTGCACACGTTAACCTCTTGATGCCTTCCAAAGTGTGGTATCTTCATCACGTTCAGGATAATGGACCTCACTATGTCCATGGTCCACAGATGGGGGATGATCTTCGACTTCTTCCCCTTGGTTCTGGTTAAGTACTTGTGTGGGTTGAGAATTCCATGGTTCTTGCGATCTCTCAAGTTGAAGTAAATTATCTTCAACTTCACGATTTTTCCTAACTGCAATCCAACTGTGCGTATCCCCTTTGGGAGGTATGCAGTGATCAAGGTGTAGTCGAAGTCCCTTGGGACACTGTCATGGCTCACCGCGCTGGCCAAAGGCAAGATATAATTGGGTAGGATAGATGGGATGAGCTTCACATTATCCAATTCATCACGATGATTAGTTTGATCTTTGTCGCAGCTCGGGATGATCCAGATCCATGAGAAATCAACAGGGATGCTTGCACTCCTCTTGTCAATGAGGCTTGGACTCCTGTAGACATGACCTTCTCAACCATGATGTATATGAGGATCTCTTCGATGGATTTATCTACTTTGATGAAGTCACACGACATGCACGCTCAAGATCATGTATCTCAGGTCGGTGATCAAATACTTGATGTAACAGAATGGGTGGCGAGCTCTCAATAGGCACAGCGCGAAAGAAATTATTTCTCTGTGGGCTCGAGTAATCACTGTT
This sequence comes from Picea sitchensis, assembly GCA_010110895.2. Classification (NCBI taxonomy): domain Eukaryota; kingdom Viridiplantae; phylum Streptophyta; class Pinopsida; order Pinales; family Pinaceae; genus Picea; species Picea sitchensis. Next base: position 13,464 of record SNQJ01S0057585.1, on the reverse strand, counting down.
GGAAAAAGTGTTCTCAGTGCAACACGTGTTGAGATAAATAGACAATGTCGTAACAGACTCCTCCAACGGCCAGGAACGCCTTAATCAATGCAATTCCATCTATTATGGTGTGGTCCCAACAATCTAATGGCGATCTTTTTGGCCATAACTGCGGTTCGAGCCACTTTGGAGCATCGGGCTAACGGTCGGGATGCCTCCAATGGTCATATTGCTTCGTCGTGGTGAAGTGAAAATCTTCGTTGTTCTAATATCCCAACGAAGTTCCATTTATGCAAACCTTCCTTCTATGAAATCCTCCCTGGAACTTCCTAGAACTTTTCTAACTTTGCTTTCTTCTTGCTAAGATTTCTTCCTTTCTTTCCTGTAATCTATGTCGCTGGTTTCCTCTTTCCATTATTGTTCTTGTATCCTTTTGGCATAGTAAATTCACACTGTGGAGGGTCCTTCATAGGGTTTGAGGGTAATACTTCTTCTCTTTCTGGGGTAGGTGCTCTACTCTCTTGTACAGATAGGTGTTTCAAGTCTTCTTGTGTTCTTTCAACTTTGACGTCTAGATTTCTGGTCCTTAGTAGCTTTGACTGGTCCTCTTGTTTTTTCAGTAAGTGTGCTATTTTCCTAGCCATGAAATCTCTTAGTTCTTGTTTTTTCTGTTCTAGATCCTCCTCTTCTTGTTTCCTTCGTGTATGATCTTTCTCAATTCGGGTTTTTCCTAGCAAAATAGCAAATGGGGTGTTGTTCTCAACAAACTTAACAATCTCAAATTTTTCCTCTGTCGAATTTCCATGATCACTCATAGCTTTCTGGGTAAGTCTTCCACATAGGGTTATAATCTTTCCTCTAAATAATCCTATTCCTCCCTGTTATCGCACAGATTGTAGCTAGGTCAAAAGGGTAGAAGGTAGAGGCCAAACTGGTGTAACAGGAACCTACCCCACCCAATGTCACCACAATGGGGAGGTTCTTTCTATTTAGGGAGGTTAGCCCAGGGGGACGTCCTCGATAACCTGTGGTCTTGAAGAGGCAAAGGTATAAATATTAAAGTAGAAGTCCCTCCTCATAGGTTACCACCTAGGTCAGATAGTCCGGCTAAACAACCAATAATGAAGTGTAGGCCCAAATGAAAACACCTGCCTGGAACAAGACAATAGCAAAACAATACATATGCAGGCTATAACTCAATGGGTTAGTACTTCATATAACTATCTGACATCAATATATAAGCAATTGAAACAATAGATATCAATGAGATAAATGCCAATTAATATAGCAATGGAATAATATCAATTCATCAATAAATATTAAGATGATGTAGCCAACAGTGTATTTAATCAATCCTTTACTCAATAAATGCGTTCAAACCATCATCTAATTGCTTATCAAATACATATGCTGCGTCAAGATGGATTATCCAAGTATGACGTCGACCTAATTAGGGTTAGCTAGTTAGTTAGGGTTTCAAATTTAAGAGTTTTAAAAAGTTGTTTGAGCACTATCACTTCAACGTTGTGGATCTAAGATCAGTGCCTAGGGGTATATGGAGTCAATTAAAGAGAGGATGCAAAGTTGAAGGGATAAAAGGCTAAGGACAAGAGGGAAGGGTTCTAAGGTGCTGCAATGGCAGGGCCCTAGAATCAAAACCCTAGGGGAAAGAGGCTCACTCCGGTGTTTCTTAAGAAAGGCCTCATGCTCTTTCCTCCTTCCTTAGGTCAAACTTGAAAAAATGGCTAGCATAGAAGATAAGTCAAGACAAGAGAGTTAGGTGAGTGAGAGTGTTGCAATGACAAGGCTCTATCACCAAACCCTAGAAGCAGGATGGCCCTAGGTGTAGATAACCTAGGCCTGGGACGTCTCCTCCTTCTTAACCTTTTAAAAGCATAACTAGTACTAGGGAAGAAGTGAAAAGAGTGTAGCAAAGGCTAGGCTCTTCCTTCCTTCTTCAATGGTTGAATATTTCTCTTTTAGGGGACATGAAACAAGGACCTACTTGTGTGCTTGTCACCTAGGGTTTTAAATCAGAAAATTTATAAGAAATGCAAGAATACAAGCCTACAACCATTCAATTAAGAAGTTTTGCAGAAAATACACTTACATATCATGAAGAAATAGCAATGCAAACCCTAGTTGTAAACCTTCCTTCAAGATAAATGCCAAATATGCCAAGAAAATCCTTCAATCAACAAGTGCGCCTCACTTTAAAAGACCAAATACCCAACAAGGGTGCAAAAATCAGACCTCACAAGAGAGTGAGTTGTGTGTTATGTCAAAATGAGGGAAAAACTCCTCAATTTATATTGTATCATGACCTTTAATTAAATTTAGGTCATTAAAAATAACCGACAAGGCTACAAGCCAAAATCATATTGTTTTTACATTAAATTGTCAAATTAAAACCCTATCTGAGAAAAAGCAAGACGTCAAGCCCCACTGAGGGAGACGTTAGCCCTTTTAGGGAAAAATGCAGCATCAAATGACAAAATGTTGGCCCTCTTTGGGCCTCCCAATCATGCCACACGTGCTAAATGCCCTTTCCAACTGTCACAAGCTCAAGGTGACATCAATGGCTCCTAGGTGACGTCTTGGGCCATCAAAGGGAGACGTTCCACTGGAAGTGGGTCAACCCCCCTAGGCTGGGCTCAACCAAAGTGTCCCTGATCGAACATCCTTCTTCTTCTTAGGTGCAAAATCTCAATCAAGCAATGTCCTCTCTGCCCCTGATGGGGTCCCAACAACCATCTGATGGGCTCTTTAGCCCCATGGAGGTCCGAACTAATCATCTCCCCATGTGTACCGGTCCACGTGGTACCTGTCCGTTGGGCATGGTCCTGTACATCAAAAACTTCGCCCTCCATGGGCTCATTAGTCATAGGGATCATAGCAATGTTAATCACATCTCATCATTAATATTATCAGACATATGCAAAAAAAACCTGATATATCATCCAATAGCTCAAAGATATTACAAAGACCNACCCCCCTAGGCTGGGCTCAACCAAAGTGTCCCTGATCGAACATCCTTCTTCTTCTTAGGTGCAAAATCTCAATCAAGCAATGTCCTCTCTGCCCCTGATGGGGTCCCAACAACCATCTGATGGGCTCTTTAGCCCCATGGAGGTCCGAACTAATCATCTCCCCATGTGTACCGGACCACGTGGTACCTGTCCGTTGGGCATGGTCCTGTACATCAAAAACTTCGCCCTCCATGGGCTCATTAGTCATAGGGATCATAGCAATGTTAATCACATCTCATCATTAATATTATCAGACATATGCATAAAAAACCTGATATATCATCCAATAGCTCAAAGATATTACAAAGACCTAAAATACAAGGCTGAAAGAAAAGACAAGACACCCTATTGGGCTAGCATCCATAAGGAAAGGAAAGTCTCCAAGGGGTATCATCCAAACCATGTAGAACGAGTTGATGTGGATAAGGGATGTCCAAACATACGGGTAGAGTGAAAGACATGGATGCATGATATTACCTGTGGGTGCCTTTGTAGAAGGCGAGTTGTACCTGTCATGGATGCAAATTTTTCCAAGCCCTTTATTGCCTTTATTCTTTCTTTTCTTTATTTTCTTTTTCTTTTTTATTTGAAGGACTAACTAGAGGACACTGCCTTGGCATGGTGACCAGAACTGACAGTGTTACCCACAAGCACTTTCATAGAGATGATAAGGATGGATCGTGATGAGACCCCCTTTCCCTTGGCCATACAAACAAAGGTCACTGCCCTGGTGTGGTGACCAGATAGTGGCAATGTCATGCTGTTAGGTACCCATGAACATAATAGGTTGGCTTGTGATGAGACCCCCTATCCTCTTGGCTAGGTCTTGTTTTGTTATTTTTTTAGGGTCCCTCTTGTTTCTTGCTGAGAGGCCTTTTATTGCCTTCTTGGGGATCCCTGGGCGAGGCATCTCTAGGTTTCATTTTTATGGATTTTATCTTTTACCAACTGCTTTTACCTTCTGGGCCTTTAGCCCCTTCTTCCCACGAGATAAGGTGCAACCCCACAAACAGATCATCCTAATGCCCGGACTAGGGGAATGGGACAGATGAGTGGGAGATAAGATGAAAAACTGATGATATGATGGGAGCGGACGATGGCTTTTCAGAAATCCCCTCGGTGGAAAACCAAAACCTATGAGTACAGGATTGCTAGGACAACCTATCAATCCCCTCAACAATGGTCAAGTGGGTCAATGTAAGATCCAAACAATTGTTAGAACTAAAAGGAGTAAGATGCATATATCTAAAGGTTATAATGATCAAAAGTGACACATACCATGATACCTTGACCAATTACCTCATGGAGCAAGAGCCTTCTTCGATACAAGACCAAACCGATGGTGATGGATGCTGCTGCTATTGACAAGACAAATCTGATGACAGAAGAGAAGGATGGGCCCTCCAGTGCCATGCTCAGGTCAATCCTACTCTCAGTACTCCATGTCTAGGACCTGTGGGCCTCGAGACATGATCTCCTAGTTATCCCTAGAAAACGGGGATAACACTCCCAATGAAGGAACCATAGCAGGATTTCCCAAAATTTCTCAAGTTCTTTCTATCATGATATTCACCTGTGTTTCCTCATCCAGAACACAGTAGATGTCTAAGTCTCCTATTCTTGTTTCAATGCATTCCTTCTCATTTAAGATCTATGATAAATTGATATCTATGTGATTGTTCAAGGTTTCTTTCATATGTAATAATAAAGTCTCTGATTCTTTCTGGGGTTCTATCATATCCTTAGTTTCTTGGCCTGTCTCATGGTTTTCTTGTCTCATATTCATCTTTTCAACTTTAGCAATCATTCTAGGGAAATCCAAAACTTCATGGTCCATATATTTACAACAAAGACAACTAGGACCTCTACCAGGGCATTCCTTATTAAGATGTCCCAGTCTTCTGCAACTATAACAAAGAGTTAATCCTCTCTTTCTTTTAAATGACTCCCAACCTTTCATGTACTGCGTAGTGGGATCACAGTAACTAACCTGCAAAAAATTATTTTTAGGATCCTACATCCATTTGTTAGTCCAAACATTCTTTTTATGCATAGGAATAACATATCTTTCACTATTCTTATCATATATATTCATATCCAATCTTCTTTCTTCTAGTTGTTCCCTAGTTTTCAGACTAGGACAAAATCTATCAAACATACCTAGATCCATTCTTTTGAAACATAAGTTTTCACTTATCTTACCTTTCCCAGAGCATAAAGATTTAATATCTTACCTCTTTCTTCAGATCTGATTCCTTTCTTAGCACAGAGCTTCACAGTCAAATAGAATACTACACACTAAAGAAAAATATCTACGCACAAAGATTTCTTTTCTTCAGTTCCCAGCAATCACAGTTTCAGGTCCTAACAATGGAACCATTTGTTGGCACAGGGGTAGACCCAGGGTTCAACGCTTCAACAACACACCACAAAAACCCTAACTATTGACCCTTTTGGCAACACCTGCGAAGTAGATGAAGTCTCACCCGAGGTAGAGGCAGGGGCGGTTATAGGACTCAAGTGTCTACAACCTAGCTAGGACACAAATATGTGATTAAAACACTAACAAAATACTTAGCAGTAATCATCCATCAATATTTAACCCTTATTCACATCTAAGCACTTAGCATATAGAAATAGATTAGATCTAGCATTCATTCACATTACTAAGCACTAAGCTACTATATCAGATGCATCTAGCATATATCATTGCACTAAGCATAAATCACATCAATAACATAACAACTATAATGCACAAAGCAACCACAACACAGGATATACGTGGTTCACCTTAGTGTGGGGCTACATCCACCAACTCTTCTCTTCTTTACTGTCTTCTTTCAATCTTCTACAAGCACAAATCCATAAGAATCCACTCCGCATAGGATAGGATATCTGCATGCACCTCGCCAGATCCTCCTTCCCCGAGCTAGGTTTAAGCACCAAGCCTTCTTACAATATGCACACAAGCTTCTTACAATCACTTGCACTTAGCTCTGCAAGTTCTTAATACACAGTATGCACAAAGCCTCTAGCTCCGCACTAAGCCGATTCTACTAGATCTCTCTTACTTACATCGCCTATATTTCTATTTATACATTACAAAAGGGCCTAAACATGGGTAAACCCATGGGATGACATCCCGTATTCGTTACATAAACTCTAAACCCAAAAATTCCCTAAGAAGGGGATGAGATCCCATGATCTCCGCTTCGCCTTGTGCTCCGCCTTCGACCAGCTTGTCGAAGTCCCAAAATTGGTCAAACATGACCAAGGTTCTCCAAAACTTGGTCACGGGAAAACACTATATAATTTGAAATACTAGAGGAACCATTGGGACAAATATTGGACAAATAATCATCCTCTGAAGATGTCCAAGTGATGGTAGGAATTCTTGAGCAACTTGGTAAAAAATTGGGAAGGAAAGGATGAAAAATGAGCTTTGAAAGGTAAACTTGGAGGTCCAAAGATTAACTCCTCCGATGAAAACCAAAGGAGTTCATATTAAGTGCTCTGAGTCATATGAGGAGTTTCTTGAAAAGGTTCCTATCGGGGAGGTTAAGAACAACTCCTTTGATGTGCACGAGAGGAGTTTGTTCTAACTATTTCGATAACACATCGGAAGATTTGTTATTAAGTGTCCCAAAATATTACAAAAGTCGGTGAAGTTAATCAAAACTCCTGTCATCATATTGAAGGAGTTAACTAGATTTCCTCTAATATGGTCGAAAGAGTTACATTTAATTTGTTCGAGGGATAGTCGTAAGATTGGTGGAGTTTCATGGAACTCTTTTGATCACATTAGAAAAGTTACGAAGACCTCTCCTGATGGAAAACCAATGGAGTTGAAAAAGGATATTGTTGGACTTAGGGATTTGAACACTATCCTCACACTAAGATTGGGGAACTCATTTGTTTCAGTTTTTTTTCATTAGGGCTCACTAGAAGGGTGTTTTAGAGTTCATGTGAGTCATGAAGGAACTTGTTATGGTGACAACATGAGGGAGAACAGTGCATTAATATACACTACTTGCAGCGCCAATTGAGGATATAAAAGTGGGGAAAATAAGTTGGTTGATGCAAGAAGAAAAGAAAAATGAAGTATGGAAGGAACATATTCAAAAGAAAAACCTAACCCCAACTAGACTAAAAATAATTCGTACCTTTAGACCTTATGCCACATGAAATATGGTGATAATTCTTGATATTGGACATGATTATTTAGCGTGCTCTGGGTTTAATAAACTCTCCTCTCTTCCACCTATTTAGTAAAACAATGAAAAGTGCATGGTGGTCACTGCATAAATAGATCGGAGGAAAATGCAATAAATGTGGGGTTGGTGAGATAATTAAGTTCGACTGAATTGAGAGGAATTCCTCCGATGAACATCGGATAAATTAGTGGAAAGTCCTTTGATGTTCATTAGAGGACTTGCATTAAAGTATTCCGATGACATCAGATACCTTGGGGGAAACTCCTCTGATATGAATAAGAGGAGTTAGACTTAACTCCTCTGATTCATATCAAAGGATTTAATATTAACTTGTGCAATGGGTAAGGGAATTAGCAAGGAAAGGAGAAACTCCTTCGATGAGAAATGGGGGAGTTATAAGTAACTCCTTCAATTGACATCATAGGAGTTAATATTAACTTGGTCGATTTCTTCTATCTTGCTAAAGAATCAAAATTCTCAAATACTTCTTTTTTCACATGATTATTTACGGTGAACAAGACATTTCATAGAAACTTTGATGTAAGGGAGGCAAAAGAGAAGTTCCTTCAATCATGAAAAATGAGGGGCTCGATTTTCTAAGGGATATGCAAATGCGAATAAAAGAAAATGGAGGGTTGTAGTGCCTATCACAACCAATGGCGACACATTGGGTGAGGCCTTGAATCTCTGCAAGATGATGTCCACATATAATTTAGGAAGGGTGCAACCATTATGAAAAATCATAAGATAGAAAGTATAGGTCCCATATCTTGAATTTTGAAAGAACTAAGATAACAAAAATTGGAGTGAGACTGTTCTATTGACCAGATTGCTTTCAAATTAGTTCTTATTCATATGATAAATGACTGTAAGGTGGAGGTGTATGTAGTATAGCGGGAACGAAACTTCAATAATGTTGAAAATATAAGTTGTATTGCATTTCTCTAGTGTTTCTACGCTGTCAGCAAGCGTTCATAGGCCCGACGGAGTCACCCTGGTGTCACAAGACTTTCTCTGCTTCCAGCAAGAATCCATAGCCCTGACGAAGATACTTGCATGTCCCATTTGATATTGAAATCCTTTCCCCAAGCCTTTACCTTTTATAATATTTTATTTTCTTTTGTTTAGAGAGAGAGAGGTGGATGTGAGGATTCCAGTTAACCTTTAAAGGAACTAGGGATAGCACCTATGATAGTGAGATCTGCTAACATGGTTATAGATGAGTGAACTTACTGAGTTACAACTTTTGGTATACTGTGAACATCTCTTATAAATAATTTTTGTTTTAGCTCAAATAATGTAGCAATTTGTCATTAAGTTGAGTCTCTTGGATCTCTATTTCTCTCCACTATCTTTGTGTATTGATAAGCTATGTTCCTCCACTAGATCTGACTTGGGATAGTGCACAATGGGGTTTACATGTCTGGGGAGACATGTGGATTTAGCACCATATCACAAAGACGTTAGGATATTTGTACCATATGTGCTACGATTTAAACATATGACTAGGACGAAGTTACAGGGAACTAAGAATTGGGGTGTCATCTCTCAAGGAGAATAAAAAAAAATATATAATCAAAACATACTGGGAAACAATCAAGAAACAAAAGAAAAGAAAAAAACACAACAAAACCAAAAAGAGGAAAAAATTATTTATGTATGAGTGAAAGCAAACTCAACAGCTAGCTGATGTAATGTTTGAGTATTTTTCCATTAACAAGGAGGGGATCAATTTCCTCCTGAAGGTTTTGTAACGGAAATGTGCCTTGGCCAATTTTTTATTCGATTACATAAGGGCTAAGCCAAAGTTGCTGGAATTTTGAATGTTTCCCTTTATCTTCATGTGGCTTGTCCCATTTGAGGACTAAGTCCCCAACTTGGAATTCTTTTTCACCAACAAATTTCTTATCAAACCATTGTTTCACAGTATGTTGGTGAGATTCGAACTTTCTTTAGGATTCAATGTGACTCTCTTCTAAACTTAGCAAGGTATTTATGCATTGTTGAATGACGGGGAACTCTCTTCCTCATGATTGCTAAGCGAGTTGTAGGGAAGGTAGGTAAATATTTGAGGGTAAGACGACTTATTTCTCGTAAACAAGGAAATATGGAGAAATTCCTATGGTGGCCTTAGGAGTGACACGATCATCCCAGAGGGAATTCGATAGAGCATTGTGCCAATTTCTCTGGTGATCAACCACAGTTCGTTTGAGGATACATATTATGTTCTTGTTTGTGGATTCGCTAAGCCATTTCCCTGAGGGTAATAATTGCCAAAATACTTCAAAATGATCCCTTTCTCTAATGCAAACTCATATATTTTTAAATATAAAAAAATAAGTTGCATAATCGAACACTAGAGAGTTAGGAACTCTGAACCTTGTGATGATTTTTTGTTCAAGAAAACTAATCACTTCCTGTTCATTTACTTTTACCATTGGTATTGCTTCAATCCATCATGTAAAATAATATGTAGTGGTCAGAATATACTTGTGTTGTTTGGAGGAATGTGGATTAATCTCACCAATGATGTCTAGACCCCATTGTTCGAAGGGTTATTCAATAGCAATAGGTTGGAGTGGAGTATCCACTTTGCGTTCTATCCCTATAGCCTTCTGGCATGATTCAAAATGTCTTGAATATGTATGTGCGTCCTTGAATAGAGTGGGCCAATAATATCCAACTCTTAGTACTTTGTGAGCGGTTGTGTCTCCCGAAAAATGGCCACTAACAAGTCCATCATGAATGTCCTTCAGGACCTTGAAAAAATCTTGTTTCTCAAGGCATCTGAGTAACACCCCATCATATTTATTTCTAAATAGAATGACATGAAATAATTGAAATTGCAAATATTTCAACCTAAGTGCTATCGTCTGCTTAACATTAAGGTAATCAGGGGTTGTGCCTTGTTGCAAGTAATATTTGAGGTCATTATAGTATGAACTCTCAATGGCTAGGACATATGGAACTTGTTGAGTGTACATCATTGGTTCATATTTCCACCCATCCTCTTCTTGTTCCTCATCACTGGTACCTTGCCTCACTCATTTTTATAATCCTTGACCTTTCATGACATTGGCTGATTTAAATTCAAGGTCGTATTCTTGTAAGGCTATCATCCAATTTTGTCATCACTCTCCCAATTCTCTTTGAACAAACAATGACCCAACCTCTGGCTGAGGGCCGATGACTGTTTTATGATTTTTTAGGATATAAGGTATGAATTGTTTGATGGCTTTATGGATAGAAAAAGTTTTCTTATCCACTAGGGGATAGTTCAGTTCCACACCTTGTAATCCAGTGCTCATGAACATGACATGCTACTTGTCTCCTTGTTCATATTTCTATGTGAGCACTTCTAAGGAGTGATAATATGAAAATGTATATAACAAGAAATATTTGGTGAAATATGGAATCCGTAGAGATGGAGCAGTAACTATGAAAACTTTGATATTTTCAAATGCTTTCTTTTCCACTGGCATCCATTTAAATTGAACGCCTTTTTTTATCATTCTTTGAAGTGGCTTCACAATTTCAATGAAATCTAGGATGAAGCTTCTTACAAATTTGATTCTTCCAAAGAATGATTGCATTGATTTTTTGCTATTTGGTGAGGGAATTTGTAGAATAACTTCTTTCCTTTCTGGGTCCACCGAAATTCTATCTTTTGGGATCACATGTCCCAATAATATGCCCTCTGAAACAACAAAGATGATTTTTTTGGGATTTAAAGAAATTGTTGATTAAGGTTGGTTGTCATTGATGTCAACCCTTGAAGAAAGCCCCACAACAAAAAGGTTTGGGTAATGGACCCAAGATTGTTTGATGTAAAGATGAATCATTATTGTCTTTTCATGGTTGATAAGAAGTAAATATGGATGAACGCCAAATTGGTCCCCTTATGGTGAAAGCCCTCACGGGAAGACACTTTGTGGAGTAAGAGAACCCATGATTAATTATGGAATAATGAGATGAAGGACAATGAATTTGTCAAGTAAACTATCCTAGATGGATAGTTATTGTCATTCCATTTCCGGTGGTATGTGGAACGTCACATAACTCTTCACGGTTAGAGAGTTATGGCCATGAAAAGTTGGATACCCCAGGTTTGGGTAATGGACCCAAGTTTGTTTGATGGATAACGATATGAGTTATGGTATATTTTCAGATAATAATATTCTATA
>SNQJ01S0057584.1:65519-88427 GCA_010110895.2 Picea sitchensis | reverse complement strand
GTGCATATTATTTTATCCTAAGTCCTTTTGGAAGGACCCGTGATTTCCCAAGTGGTGGGAGGAAGGCGTACGGATGGAACGCATGCAGTTCCCAGGGTGACAAGTGTCAACCCTAGTGCATGCAAATAAAACAGACAAAGTAATCCGTGAGGGGGGGGTTCTCAGCCATTCGATTCGACTGCCCTGAGGGAGAGCCGAGTTGGGAAGCCCGTCTGCAAGAGACCTTTGTGTAATCCAGATACAGAAAAGAAAGCCTGTGTTTTGTCCTGAAGAATCCGTGTACACCCCTGTCCGGTGAGCGTGGAGTCTGTGTCTGTCTCTGAGAAATTCCGTGTGCGCATTCCCTGAACGAGAAGCCTGTGCTGAATTGAGTGGAAGTGTTTTGGTTATTTGGGGAAGTTGAGCTAGCCTGTGCATGGAGTCCGTGTTCTGAAACCATGACCGTGAGATCATCCTGTGACTGCTGAACTAGTTGGGGAAACCTGTGTCTATTTCCCCGTGGGTTGTTGTGGTCACGCAGTTCTGGATTGCGTGAGGCTTGTTGGCCTGTGAGCGACTCCTCCAGGTGAGAGAGTGCGCAGAGGAAGGAGAGAGCTCCTGGAAGGAACCCTGTAGCTGCTATAGAGCCCGAAGACTTATGGTCCGGTCTTTTCTTGTAACCCAAGGTAAGGGAGATTGGCCACCGAAGGACTGTCCAGATGACAGAGAAGGTGCACTCTCCTGGGGTGGAACAGGCATGTGGGGAATGAGGGTCTGTGGGCAGTGAGCGTGGGATATTCCTGGGAGAGAATTCCTTCCTTGTGATGTTTCCCCTGTAACCTCAGCCTGAGTCTAGATTCCTTGCCCTGGGGTGGAGCTCAATCCTAGCTCGGGGGTGACCCACTGTTGAGTTGAGGAGCAGTGAGGTCTATGGCTGGGAGGTTTGTGGGAGGCCTGCACTTGGTTGGTGAATTCTACAGCTGTTAAAAGATAAGTATTTTGAATATGCTTTGATAATGTTTTGCATGACTGAGCTGTTTATGTATCATGTTCTCTGCTGTGTAAATGAGTTACTGTTGAATGCTATGGCTCATTTAATTGTAGCAGCAACTTATATATTTTACTCTGAGATTTAAGTGTGTTTAATTGCTTAAATGCATGTGCTTATAATTCCAGTATGAGTTATGTAAAATTCCATGTATAGAATGGTAACTGAGAGGTCTGGAAACCTCGGTAGTGAAAAGGTACACTACAAACACCATAGACAGAGGAAAGATTCGAAGAAGGCGAGCGCGATACACTTCATACAATACCATAGCCGAGCACAACATTCCACATCACACCCAGTATGCTGCGCATGGATGAGATCGTGGGGTAGACACCCTTGAAGGACTTAAGCCAAATCCAATTGGTATTGCCGTGGATACCATCCAAGGCTTTACAAAAATTGCAGGTGAGTGTTACTTAAGAGGTACAGTCTCGTGCACACACAGACTTAGCCGAATTACAACAAGCGACGGAAAAGCGAGATACATTGGAAATATTATGTGAGTAGGCTAAGTTCGAAACCCAAGAGGAAAGGGAGCGTAAGAATGGATTGGAGCATAAAGTTGCAGGAACATATGAGAATATTCCAAAGACTGTGCAGACATATGAACTTACGACAACAAAAAAGATTGATCAGATTGCACAGGAAATCGATCAATATCGGAAGGAGATAGAGAATCTCCGAGAGAAGATCACACCCACTACTCCACCAGCAGTAAAGGAGAAAAAGAAGCAGGAAGCAGTAGAACAACTACAGGAGATAGAGAGACAGGTTAGCACAACATCTAACTTGTTCGAGAATGCAACACAACTTTGGACAAAGCTAGAGGAGGATCATAAAATCCAGAAGTGGGACAAGGAAGAAGAAAGGATAAGCGTATCTATCCAATACCTCAAGCAGAGGCAAAAGACAATGTCCATCACTGAGCGCATTAAAGGGCACAAGAAACGAAGAAACTGCATGCATAACTCACCATTGCACAAACACATAAGAAGGAGTGTCAGGATCAAATGGAACCGTTTCAAGAGAAGGTAGAAGAAGTCCTGGCATAGGCAGAGGAATCCAAGACACATATAGCACATACCCAGGTAGAGTGCGGAGAATTGATCAGTGACGAAATTGGATTCTAGATAGTGGACACACTCAAGGAGAAGCCTACGTAGGTGCAGACATAGGAAACAAAGCTCAAAGAAAAGTTCCAGGCGGTCACCAAGGAGATTGAAGATTTGTGGTAGGTGGCTCGGGACGAGCCACATGTCAATGTTGGGGGCTTGTTGGAAGCAGGACAAAGAAGAAAATCAAGGCGATTTTTGGAAAGAAATCACGCACGAGGAAAGAGACAGCTGGAAGGAAGAGAAGCACGCACGCATGCAGGGAATACCTAATGACATTAGGGTTAGGGTTTTGGTAATGTATTGTAATGGCTGAAGATCCATAAACATATAAATATAGATACTGAGGTATCATAGAGGGGTTCAAAATATTATTGAGCTTAGCTAGTTGTGTATGAGTTGATGCGATATGTAATATTTTGCTGTATGACCTAATTTTGTACGCTGTTGAGCTATAGAGGATTGGGGAGGGTAGATCTTGAGGGTTAGATCGCAGGCTGAGGAGGCTGGTGTGATCTAGTCTGTCTCATATAGATCTTACCCAAATGAGAAGCATTGTAACGCACGCGGCACTATAGAGGTGGAAATACTATAATAAAAGAGTCGAGAGCCATATCTTTGTGGACGTACCCCAGGAGGGGGTGAACCACGGTAACACCTATGTTATGTGATGAATGCATGCATATATTTATTGTCTTCAAGTAGTTATTGCTATTCTTAATGAACCAGTTATTATATTTCCTGCTTATTCACAAATGATAGTATATTGCGTTCACAAGTTATAATAGTGGTTTAATATACAGTTCTCATATCTCACACTCAATCCTAGGCTGTAAACACATGAGTATTACAATCACCCATTAAAGATATCTCGGGTGAGACTGTGCAATGCATTCTGTGTGCTGTGTTGCCTTTTGGTTTACAAGGAGGGCCGATAGTTTTAGAGGCTTTGGTGGAAACCCGAACATACATGAACTCTGGGTCATTAACCTCAGAAAATATATAGGAGAGAGTTAAACCAACACCATGTCTACAACCGGCGGGCCCAAAGACATGATATCCTTATTTATATGTAGAAATGGGGGATAACAATCCTTATCCTTCTCATCACTTCAACTACGAAAGTGTGAGAAAGGACTAGTGCTCCTTATGCTCATCATTTAAATGATAGAAGTGTGAGAAAGGGTTCGTGCTCCTTGTCCTATTTCTTTAAATTACTAACTTGTGAAAAAATGGATCCACTCCTTCTCTTCATTAGTATAATTTAGAGTGTGAGAAAGGGCTAGTGCTCCTTCTCATCCCAAAAGTTACTAAAGTATGAGAAATGGCTTCTGCTGCTTGTTTTCCTCGTGAATATTAATAAAGTGTGAGAAAGGTACATTGCTCCTTTGTTATGCCCCAAACAACCAAAATAACATAAAAAGAGAGAGACAAGTAACTCCACACCTTGAGAAATAAAGAAGAATGAATGTAAAGCCTCTTCGAGGGAGAAACCTCCTTTTACAATAGAAAAATTGTACAAGATGAGAGGATTCTAAGACTAGGTCTCCATGCTATATAAAGGAGACAAAGGGTATGATTACAATTAAAGGGTATAACTATCAACAATAATATAACAATAGGAACATGATAACTCAATACATAAGGATTAACACGGGCCTTTGTCTAGGGCTTAACATGTACCTCCCTTCAAACACGTGTTTCCTTCAACACTTGATTAGTAGAAGATGTTTCTACATGAAGAACTCATCTTCCCATGCCACCTTTTCTACTGGTAGGTTCTTCCACTTGACGAGGTACTGAGTAACTTCTTTATTTCACAACTTCTTAATTTTGGTTTTAAGGATTGTTTTTGGTTCTAATATGATTTTCCCTTCTTCAATAATCTTGGGTGAAATAGTTTGAATTATGTCTTTTCATCGACTACCTTCTTTAAGAAATAATCATGGAATAATGGATGTATATGTGAGGATGGAGGAAAATCCAATTTGTAATCCATACTTCCAATCCTATCCAACACCTTATAGGGACCATGTTACTTGGGTGCCAATTTATTGTCCTTATTTTGTTGCTTGATGGAAATTTGTTTGTATGGTTGTAGCCTCAAAACTACCCAATCCCCCACTTCAAATTCCCTTTCATTGCAATGTTGATTTTCTTGTTGTTTCATCTTATTTTGTAATGTAACAAAGTTATCCTTCAATATTTTGAGAACCTCTTGTTGATTCTCTATGTGTTCCTCCACTGCTTGAACCTTCTCTTTCCCTCTTAAGGGTGATGTGATGGATGGAGGATGATATCCATAAAGTGCCATGAATGAGGACATTTTTAATGAAGTATGGAAGGATGTGATATACCACCATTCTACCTAGGGAAACCACTGACCCATTGTGTTATTTTATCAAATGTAAAGCAACAAATATACCCTTCTAGACATTTATTCACATTCTTAGTTTTCCCATCAGATTAATGATGGTAAGAGGAGTTGTGAGCCAATTAAGTACCCAAACAAGAAAATAATTTAGTCAAAAAATTTCATGTGAAATTTGGATCTCTATCACTTACAATAATATTAGGGATTCCATGTAGCATATAAACTATTTCCATGAAGGTTGTGGCTACTATACATGCTTTAAAAGGATGATAAAGAGAGAGAAAATGGTCATACTTTATGAGTCAATTCACTAATACGACGATGAAATTATTTCCTTTTTGATATGGGTAGATTTGTAATAAAATATACTGTAACCACTTAGAATGTTGACTTGGTATGGCTAATGGTTGTGTTATCACTCCAAAAAACCCTCCGTGGTTGCAGACCAAAGGTGCTTGGTAACTAACTCTTTTGGGAAATATTTTCTTAATAATTGATGTGGTTTTGGATCAAGATGAATATCTAGGGACTGGACTGTGTGTTTAAGGCTGTCTAGAGATATCAAATATCACAAGACCTTCTAGGAATGCACCAATCAGGTAAGGTTTGATTAAATGGGAAGAAAACAGCTATTGAACAAGATTATACTCATATAAAACAAGCACAATGGGTTTAAGAACTAAGGAAATAACTTATGATTCTTAGCTTAATCAATCAGTTAGTGAGATGATAGTCACATGTAAATTGAATAAGCGTCGATAAAGAAATCATTCACTCATAAGATATCAAAGAAACGAAAAGAAAAGTTTGACAACCCTGGCTTGAAGGAAGCTTGCAATGTTCCATATATTAAGAATAAGTCTCTTGGTTACAGTAGCAACATGTAGAACCCAAAATCGAGAACCTTTGTTTCATATCAAAATAGAGGCATTTATAGCCTCTTACAACAGTTATACAGATCCTAAAAACATGGATCTGTATTTAATCAAAACAATTCAATTCTATCTAAACAACTTGAAAATAAAGTCTTAACAACTAAACTTAGAATTTCAGGCTGTGCTTCATCTCAAAATTTTACCATATGCATCCTTGACTCTGAGTAGCTACTTGATGTGGTGAAAAAATAGTAGGACACATCTTGTGGTTGGATCTAATTCATGAGTGATTTTGAAATGGTTTTGCATGTGGTTGCAAAATTATCTCGAACTTCTAATGCTGAACCCTTTGCATGAGATCCGATAGCCCACTGATACACTGGAACTCCTTCAAACCTGTTTGGAATGAACTGTGCTATCCTTGCCTTCAAATATTAGTTTTCCAGCTTTCAACAGTGCACTTGTTTAATTTTTCTCGGGTTATTTGTTGGCCGAGTCACTCCACTGACTTCTTGGGTCATACAATATAGATTTGTCTTTGGTGAAAGCCGATTAAACTCAGAGTAGGTTTTCACCTCAAAATTTTGATTTCATCAAAATTTAGTGTGTTCCAAATTTCTCACCTTGCATGTGCTTGTGACTTGAGTGAGTACCTTCAGATCTGGATGAGATTTTGCCTCTATTTTTGTTTTAACCTTCTTATTTGCCTTTTAAGGCATTTGGCGAGCCACCACAGGGCTATTATGTAATCTTTGGTGAGTTTTTTTCTTTCTTTTCTTCTCTTTAACACTTTCCCTAACCAATCTCTCTCGAATCACGGTATTGGTTTTTTCGAAGTTCTCATACAACTTCTTATACCTTTCTTTTATTACCCTTTCCAAAACCTCTTGATGGGCAATTACCTCCTTGAGATGCTTGATCTTCTGAGACTTCTTTGATTTGGAGCTTTTTGATGTTTCTCCCTCTTATGTATGAGTGAAGGTCTCATAGTTTATGCACACTCAGTTAATGCCTTTCGAGTTCGATTGACGAGGGCATTGATCTTCTTGCTCGATTCACGAATCACGAATAGGAAAGTTTAGTATATTATTCCACGTACTGCGCTGCGTAGGATGCTGCAGTGATGCCTTTCTACGTGATGCGCTCTATGGTTTTGCTCTATGAATTGCGCTCAAGAGTTTGGCCTTTTTCTTGGGGCTTGGGGCTTCACTCAGAATTACGTGTACGGAGGTCCTGGAAGGGTCCTTCTCTTTCTTGAACTACTTTGAGGAGAAGGTTGTTTCTTTGAACCTTTTCCTTATTCATTTACCCATTTGAGTGCGTGTTCAAAGCGCCCGAATAAAAAATGATCCCAAATCCTTCCCTGCTATTTCAATTCCTTTAGGATGATTAATTTTATGAGGTCGAAGTGGCATAGAGTACTTTTATGCTCAAGGGATTAATTTTATGAGGCCGAAGTGGCATAGAGTACTTTTTATGCTCAAGGGTTGAGCCCTAACCTTCTTGCAAACCTTAGTCAAAATTTTATGTAGGAAAAAAGGTAAATTAAGGGGAGTCTTGCCTGTGAAATGGTCCAGGAGTTTGAAATGAAACATCATAAGTTTATCATACCTGCCCTCCGAGGTAATGTACCGTTGGATTCCTTTGAACAACTCCTGCCATTCTTCTTCTAGATAGGAAACCAACATACCTTTTTTCCATGCCTTGTGCTTGTACCCCTCTTTCAAATAATCTCTGAAATCCAGATTTTTGGGAGCAATGGTTTTAAACCATCTCTGACCGGTTCTTGGTAGGCTTGTTGCTGCAGCAATAACAGCTTCATCCACTCTAATTTCCATGGACCCAACCTGAGCTTTGTTCCCATCGAAAGTCTTGGCAAAAGATTCTGCCGTAGACTGGTGGCAACCAATTTGCAATCTTTCAATGAACCCAATACACCCTGCGTTTGACAAATGTCTCTGGACTTCGGGGTGTGTCTGTAAAAAGGATAGGCTATCTAGCTCTCTCTTGAGTAGAGCACCACTGCGTTTTCTCACCATTCTGTAGCTCGAAGATCCCGACAATTTGTAACCCCTGCAACTGCTGGTCGAGCCGAGGTTCTGCGCGGTTGAAAGCACTTCGGGAGTCAGCTCTGTTTTTAAAACATTTGAAACTTTGACAGACTTCCGCGAACAGGGTATGATATGGAAACAACGACTTGATTTGATGCTTATCAGGCCGACAATACATCCTCTGTACCTGCACTACTGAATTCGAGCTTGACATCCCTGATGCCATGATTATGGATCGTGAGTTTCTGAGCCGAATTCGCATCACAATCCTATTCTGATGTGCGGAATTGAGTTTCCATCATTACCCACTCTCATCAGCGCATGATTTGGATTTTCCTGACGTGGGATGATCATATCGTCATTGCCTTTAGACGTGGATATCACGCACGTGATTCCCGCTTTCTTCAACCAACGGCCCGTGGAAAACACCTCTGTTAGCTGTTCATCCTTGCCGCTTTCACCAGCGCATGACCCTGTGGAAAACCCCCGTTAGCTGTGGAAAGTCTTCACTTTCCTCAGCGCATGACCTTTTAAGAACTGCTCCTTAGCTGCGGAAAGTTTTCACTTTCACCAGCGCACAACCTTGTAAAGACCGCTCCATAGCTGCGGAAAGTATGCACTTTCAACAACGCACAACCCGCGAAACTGATTGTTGGACATTTTGAAATTCACCACTTTCAACAGCGCACAGACTCATGAGAAGCGCTCCTTAGCTGCTGAAAGTCACCACTTTCCACAGCTAACACTCAACTTTTGGACACACGTTAGCTGTTGAAAGTGAATTATGCAAATTTTGAAAAGAAGACTTTATGGATCATATAATTTTCTAAGACAAAAGCCAAAACTCAAGTTTTGCAACTATCTTAACTCAAAAATGAATTAAGATCACAACCTATCACCTAAAAAACAAATAAAATCCACCAATTTATTTGAGGAGTTAACAGGTTGTAGGAGCCCCATGGTCTTGATTATCTCTCCATTATTCTATTTGCAGACCACACTTTCAACCAAAACATTTTCAACACTAGGTTTAATACCTTCCTAGAAAAAATCCTTCTTGATCCCATGGTAAGTTTTCAAGAACCTTAAATATCCTCCTATAGGAGAAGTATGAAATTCCAAAAGGACCTTCCATTTGAGTTTGGAATTCTTACATAAATATAGGTGATCTTTATACCATGACAATTCATTATTCCATACAAATTTATCTAATGAACTTGGGTCCTCTTGTAGTTGTTAAATGACCTTGCATACCCGCCGATCTTGCTTCCATTCTATTATTGCATCTTCCACCTAGTTAAATTGTAGAATGTAAATAACACACAATAAAACCTCTGTGTCTTCTTCTTTCCTTGAAAGTGCCTCTGCCATGATATTTTGTTTTCCTTTTTTTGTAGATAATTTCAAAGTCATAACCTAGCATCTTTGTAACCCATTTATTTTTCTCTTCTGAGGATAATCATTGTCCCAAGAAGTACTTAAAACTATCATGATATATTTTTACTTTGAAGTGTTTTCTTTGATTACTTTGGATAGAGCCCGGAGAAACCCACCGGGCACTTCCCCTCATTTCGAGGATGGTACTCCGGGTAAACCAAATTTTGTAGAAATCCGAGGCTTTTTCGATAGCTTTCTCATTTAAGAGATCAATATGTCACTTGTAGGAATTGAACCTGTGTGAGGGGGGGGAAACACCCTTCAACACAAACCACTCGAGCTAAACCCAATTGACCCTTTGAAGTGTTTTCTTATTAGCTAAGGGAAACATTTCTTAACTGCATGTAATATGACCAAGATTTATTTTTAATAAATGGGTTTGAGTAACATTTTTCCTTTAAGATGGCTGATTTAAAAGGCAAGGGGACTTCCTTCTGGAATTAAAATTGCACCATTTCCATGGCTTGAGGAATCGCACTCCATAATAAAGGTTTCTATGAAATCAGGTGTGGTCAGGAAAAGAGTCATACACATAGCCTTCTTAGTTTTTTCAAAATCTTTATTTACTTCTTGAGTCCAAGAAAATGCCTCCTTCTTTAATGACACTATTAGAAGTGAGGCTATTTAACCATGTAATTCTTGAAAAACTTGTGGTAATACCCTATCAATACTACAAATCCTCTAAGATGCTTCAAGGTTTTGGAAATTGGCCATTCCAATTTTTTTAGGGTCCACTTTGACACCTTCATGAGATACCATATGACCCAATATTCCACTTCTTGAACCCGAAAGGAACACTTGGAAGGATTTTATTATAATTGTTTCTCTTTTAATAGTTTTAAGACCATTTCAACATGTTATTTATGCTCTTTCCAAGATTTGTTGTATATTAGTATATCATCAAAAAATACTTACACAAATGTTTTGAGGAAGGGTTTGAAAATATAATTCATCAAGCTCCTTTGAAATGTTGAAGGTGCATTATTAAGGCCAAATGGCGTCACCAAAAACTCATAATTACCGTCATGTGTTCTAAAGGTTGTTTTGGGAATGTGTTCTTGCCTCATTATGATTTGATGATATTTAGAACGAAGATCCAACTCAGTAAAGAAAGTTGCCCCTTGCAATTCATCTAAAAATTTATCAATGTTAGGAAGATGAAACCTATCATTAATGGTCATTTTGTTGAGTTGTCTATAATCCAGACACATACGCCATGAACCTTCCTTCTTTTAAACTATCATCATTGGTGTAGAGAAAACATTTTGTCTATATTTAATGATGCTAGCCTCTAACATTTCTTGAATCATATGCTCAACGCCACTCTTTTGTGCATATTTCTACTTGTAAGGCCTAATGTTATGTAGACTCTTCTAAGTGTCAAATGAACAACATGGTCATGATCTAGAGTATGTGGAATACCCTTAAGCATCTCTTAAAATACCTTGGAATGATTGTTGATAAATTTTTGGAGATTCACTAGAGTAGAGGGTATTGATGTTTGAACATTTAGTGAACATAATCGTGAAATTACACCATGCTCTCCCTTTTTGAGTAATTTTGTCATGCTGTTATAGATTATCACTTTAGAGGGTTTCCTTGGATATCTACGAGTTCAATTTACTTACATTTTGAGGAAAATCTCATAAAAAGTTCATGAAAATTAAGAACCACTGTTCTCAATGATTGTAACCATTGGACCCATAATACAAAATTAACACCACCCATTTGAATTGCAATCATGGGAATATACAATAAATACTTCCCCATATTGAGCTTAATACTATGGCACGTCCATGAACAATATATGGTACCTCCATTTTCAATCATTACTTGAAACTTTAGAGCTAGAAATATAAAGCAATTGAGAAGTTTTCCTGATTTGCAATTAATGAAGTTATGGGTACTACGAGATTCAATCAACATTGTTACATTTTTCTTTTTGATATATCCTTTTATATTTAGGGTTTGTGGAGTACTAATGCTAGCTAATGCATGATAAGATATGGTTGGAGTATTCTCTTCTAGTTCTATATATTGCGATAGTTCAAATTCTTGATATTCTTCCTCTTCAACTTCTATGTATAATAATTTCTTCTCACCACATTTATGCCCCATACTGTACTTCTTGTTGCAATTGAAACATAGTCCCTTAGATCTTATTTCATCCACTTGCCAAGGTGTCAACCTTGTAGGTTGAGTGATGTTAGTAGAGGGAACATGGTTCTCCCTATAGTTATTAGTGCCAACTATTCCAATAGCCATATTTTTACTTTTAACTTTCCTAGCAACACTAAAATCATGATCTAGAGATTTAGGTTCAAAGAAATGGATAATGTTCATTATATTCCTCCCCAAAATTACTAAAGTGTGAGAAAGGGCCAATGATCCTTCTTCGACTTGTTAGCCCCCTAGCTTAGGGGTAACTAAGGAGATGTTGTCTCGAGGCATGCATGTAGAAGACATGGAGTGCCAATAGCTGGATGGAAATCATATCCCATAGATCCCCTCTTCTTCACCATGCATCACCATCATCATCAACAACAAAGCAATATCCACCACACTAGATTTATCCACAGGGGGCGACATGTCTTTCTTGATGAGGTAACTAGTCAAGTTTCATTGTGAGTATCATTTTAATAGTTGGGGCATTCAAATAAGTTTAAGAGGGTACTTTCTAATTATGAAACGTTTGCTCGAAAGTTATGCTTTTTACTTTTTTCACCTTGGTGGTTATCCTGGAGTTTCTACTAAGTTCATCACCCCTAGGGAAATGGGTGATACTAGGGGTCTTTCTTGATGGGCCATCATTCCATTCTTGATCATATTTTATCTCTTTCCATCTTCTTTCCCCTCCGTATCCTCATATTTTGGGTTTTTTGGTTACATGTACCCCAAAAATGGGCTTGTACCTCATTCTGCTATGGGAAGAGGGGCTAAAGGACCATAGGTTGTTGTAGCTGGCATCAATAAATAAATAAAAATAAAGAGAAGCCATGATCAAAATGCAGTGGCATGGATACAAAAGGACACAAAATCCATAGTCCTAAACTTGAGCTCTACCTTTCCAGGCACCTGCCATAAGTTCTGAGTGCGAATGAATGCCTCACCTATTTGAAAAGGACTTATAAATATCTTTCTTGAAAGGAAACATATTAAATGCACAAAATAAAGAAACCTTGCAAAGGGGACTTGCAAATTATCTAAAGAAAATAAAGAAAAAAGGTAATTATAGGGCTTGGAAAAAGGTTGCGCTCCAAACGAAAGGTAACTCAAGGATACAACACACCCTCCACAAAGGAACCCATGGGAATGAGACCATAGGATACCCTTGCATGTTAATGACCCCATGCCCAAAATTTTCTCCCTCATCCACCTTACATTCATTACATGGACTAGATAGGGTTCACTCGGGAAACACTCCTCTACTTTGGGAATTGGCCTACGCAATAGGACTCTCCGATAACCCTTCTATATCTAAATTTGGTAAATTTCATAAAGTCTTTGAGCATGTGTTTAATTTTAAAATGGGGATCCAATGTGCTTGTTTAGATTTCTCTTGTATTAATATTGATTTACTTAGCATGATTCATATGACTTGTGGACCCTTGGAGGGAATACCTTGTTTGTCTTTGCAGGATCTTGATCGGTGACATCTTTCATGGAGGTAATACGACACTTGGACCTTCATATTGGCATAAAATCCCACATGTTGGACATTGAGCCACACAAAAGGGAGGATAAATATGATGAATGTTGCACACTTGGTGATGTCATTGGCCCATGAAAGAGGCCTAGTATGATGAAAATTGCATGATGTCACCCTCCCACGCTAGAACATTGCACTTTTGGAGCATGATGTCAAGCTTAAAGAGCTCGATTTGACATGGGTTTTACACTTGGTGGAGTTGTGGGATATTTACCCCACATTTCGTGGACTAGTGGGATGATGTGGCACCATGGGGAGATGATGTTCTAGCCTTTGAAGGTTATCTCACCCAACAAACATACTTGAAGAAGATGTTGGAGGCTTATTTCACCTTTTTTGGTCATTATTTAGCATACATGGACAAAAATCAAATGAATTTGGTTAAAGTCAATGTAAAAACAAAATGTTTGACCCAAAATTAAGGATTTGGTTGTAAATTGAACCAAACTAAGAGTTGGGTTTTCCTCTATAAATAAGAGGCAATTATTCTTTCATTTTTCATATTCATAACTTGAGGCTTAACAGCCTCTCAAAAAGATTTCGACCCTCTTTTTCTTGTGCAATGGATTGGTGCGATTTTTTATATTGGAGATTCTTGCTCATGCACTCTTACTAGGAGGTATCCCACTCTCTCTGGAGGATTTTTTTGTGATCTAGGCTTGCTCTTGGTGAACGATCTTTGCATGTTTTCTTTTGTTTAAGGGTAAATTTCTACAATTTTATTTGATTATTTTGCATGGAGAACCCTAGGAGGGGTAGGCATGTCTATCTCCTCCTTCAAGATATTTTTCTAGTTGAAGAGAAGTCATTCAAGGGTGGATTCAAGGGTTAGGATGGTCTATTTCCTTGAAAACATTCTTGGCTAGGGTTTTAAAATTAGGGGTTAGGATGTTCTATCCCCCTAGGGTTTAAAAACTAGTTTTCCATTAATTTCTTGAGATGGGTGACTTGGAAAGGAGATGGATTGGGATCATAGGGGTTTGGGTTCAAGGTTCAAGTTTCTTTTCATTTTCCATCCTAACTTACTTGTTAATGTTGTGACTCCATTTTCCCAAAAGATAAGGCAGTAGTACATTAGAAAATGTGATTAATGCTCTCTTATAATCGTTTGAGTTTTTGATGATTTGTTCATGCTCCAAGATATCATTACATGCTAATAAGTCTTGAATTCTTGAAGGTTTTCTTACTGCTGTAATAAATTTAAAGTTACAGCCATTAGGGATGCAACAAAATCTCTCTCTTACTCTTTTTTACAAACAAATTTACCGCAGAATTTTGTGCTTGAACATTGCAAAGTGATCTACTAATCAAAAGACACAAATTGGCATTCTTATTTTCTGATTTCTGTGGTGAATTCTTGCTGCTGTAGAAATTTGTTTCTACAACCATTTAGGGCTGATTATATTTTTCTGATAACAATTACTTATAGCCCATTTCAACCGTCAAAGTCGTGTTTTAAATATTGGAATATTATCTACTAGTCATAAGATTTCATTTTCTATTATTTGTTGGTGATTTTGACGGTAAATTCTTGCAACTGTTATTATTTTTTCTTGCTGATATAATCTTCGGTTTGCTGCAATTTTTGGGACAACAAGATTTATTTTTGTTTCCCCTACTGTTACAGGGCTATTTTGTATGATATTTGATCTTGTGATAGTTGTTCTAACATTGGTTTTGTGGGTAATTTTCAAACTCAACCTATATATTTTCCTAAGGCACTCTTCCTTAAGCCCTAGACATCTTCATCTAGTGACCAAAACATGGATCTTTGCAAACCCCTTGACCTTCATTATCCATTCCCTTGAGGTCACCCAGGAAGCTTCCCTTGTGGTGAAATAATTCATTAGTAAAATGAGGGGAGTAATTGATAAGGTGACAATGGTTCTTAATCCAAGTTGTATCTCACCAGTGACTCTTGTGGATGGATTTTCCCTATTGTATTACTGAGAGGGGGGGTGAATTAGTAATGAGAAATTTTAGTACTTTTAACCAGAGTATATTCTTCAACAATATTCAACAGTTTATCATTATCATTCAATATATCATCAACAATATAAGCATAAACAACATCACATCACAATAAATACACTATACACCCAAATTTACGTGGAAACCCAAATGGGAGAAAACCACATAATGATTTTCTTATATATCAAAAGAAAACATTCATTGGAAGCACAAAATTCCTGATTCTCCAGCTACAGTTGGAAGGAGGCTCCAACCCCCTATTCTCAGGCTCCAACCTGAACGAAGCTACAACTCTCTAAATTCTTTGGCTCCAACTAGAAGGAGGCTACAACCCCCCGAGTTCTCCAGCTCCAATTGGAAGGTGGCTATAACCACCTATCCTTGCCCCGTCACTACCACTGCCTCTGTCACTCTGTCTCTTCCACTGTCTCTGTCACTATCTCATCAACCTGTATCTAATCATCAACCAACTAAACCTGTACCATACCATACATCAACTGTATACCAACATACATACTATCTCATGCATCAATCATGAACCAAAGATACATCAATAAGGAATAGTGAATCATGAACTAGAGCATCAACCATGTGTAACCTGTACCATATACCATACCATCAACCATATGCATTTCTGTACCATATAATCAATGAAGTATCTCAAAGAACCAATGCATGTTCCTCATGCATATGTCATCATACAACATGAATATGCCTCAACCATGTACAATCAACTCAAAGATATGAACTATAAGAACCATCCCATACACTGAAACGGATATAAGAGTGCTCCTCACTCAACCAAGCAACCAAGATATACCATATCCAAGTACCAAACCAACCATACCAAGTATCCCTCAAGAATACACCATATCCTGACCAAAAGTAACCATCAAAACAAGTATATAACCATACCAATACCTTTGTAGCTAACCTGGAACTCTGAGATGCTGACCTGTGGACTCCCTTCTTACCTTCAGGGACATGGTACCAACATCTACTCAAACTTTCAAAAGATTTTCATAGATACACAACTTTCTCTTCTACAACCTGCAGATACCACGCTTTCATCCACTACAACCCGCGTACATTCGCACCCTCCTAACCTGTAACTAATAGATACCTCAGAAACTAGGGTTTGATGCAACCATGAGACTTTCACCTTCGCCGCTCCTTTTCTACCTCATAAAAATGCCATCATAACATTAGCAAAAGATCACTAGTTCACAAGATAGATAAAAAATGAATGAGTGTGTGAGTGTACTTGTGAATGAATCCTCGAGGTATATTTCTACTTATGCTCGGTAACTCCTCTCCTTAATTTAATGCTTCTAAAGTTTTCTTGTTACACAAATTTACCCTTGCATTAAGGATTTGTAACCAACTAGGGGATTCTTGACCACTCTTTAGGGTTTACAAACTTATCAAGGCCATATCTCCCTAACTGTGAGGAACTACGTGGTGTTCTACATATAACCGGAAATGGCACACCGAGTATTATCCATGTATGAGTGTCTTACCTACATTTACTTTATCCAACATGCCCATATTACTAATTCAACTTTGGGTACCAAAACCAGATCGTCAGGGCTTCTTCAAGGGTTGACATCAATGACAACCAAAAATATCAACAATCTCCCCCTTTAGCATTGATGACAACACTTAGGAATGAAAATACTTATTCCCATGCTCCCCCTATGACCATCACTCCCCTTGTCTACGTGCTTCTTTCTTTTTGTCTGCATGCCTTTCTCTATCTCTCCCCCTTTTACATCAATGACAAAGGGTAATCCTCCTCTTGGGGCTACTCCCCTATCTATAGGTGTCTACTGTCTCTACTGCCTTTTCTCTTCATGGTGCTTCCTTGTGTAACTTTATGATGTATATGAAAAGTAGTCAAAAGGTTCTTTACTTGAAAATTTTCAAGACTTCTCTTTCTCTCACCCTGTTCTATTAAGATTGATGCCGTGTGAATCATTGTGGGGCATAAACTACTCCAAGCTTCTATTGTAGATACTCAAAAGTTTCCCTTGCAAGATGTTTTGTGAAGATATCTACAATCTGATCTTTTGTCTTGACATACTCTAGCTTGATTTTCTTCTCTGTAGCCTGTTCCCATAGAAAGTGATACTTGATCGGAATGTGTTTCATTTTAGAATGCATCACTGGATTATTGGATATACCGATGGCGTTGGTGTTGTCACAAAGTATTGAAATGGGATCATCACACTTTACTTGTATATCCTGCAAAGTTTGCTTCATCCAAAGTACTTGAGTACAACATGCTGTTTCTACAATGTATTCTACTTCTACTGTAGACAAATATACTGATGACTGTTTCTTGCTTAACCATGACACCAGACACTCACCCAATTAGAAAGATGCTCCACTTGTACTTCTTCTATCATCAATGTATCCTACCCAATCTGCATCTATGTAGGCGATAAGAGATATGTCCTTCCATTTTGGATACCATAATCCAAACTATTATGTACCTTTGAGGTATTTGAATATCCTATTTACTGCCATAACATGTGATTCCTTTGGTGCTTCTTGAAACCTTGCAACTTGTCCAACTGCTTGCATCACATCCGGTCTGGAAGCTATTACATAGAGTAAGCTACCAATAATCATTCTATACTATCTTTGATCTGCATATTTCGAATCAACATCCTTACTTAACGTACAACTAGTCTGCATAGGAGTACTGACTGGTTTTCAATCTATCCTTCGAAACTTTTTCAAAATTTCTCTGATATACTTAGTCTGAGAGATAAATATACCTTTGTTG
Organism: Picea sitchensis; assembly: GCA_010110895.2. NCBI lineage: Eukaryota > Viridiplantae > Streptophyta > Pinopsida > Pinales > Pinaceae > Picea > Picea sitchensis. Next base: position 71,080 of record SNQJ01S0057584.1, on the reverse strand, counting down.
CTCTGACATCTCTGGAGACCCAAAAAGAAAGGAAACTCTCCAAGTAAAGACATATAAAATTCATTCTGCATGTCTTTGTAAAATTTCTGACTCATCATGTCATCATCACTTCCAAAGATAATATCATCAACATAAACTTCAATTATCAGGATACTATCTTGATTTATCTTTATGTAGAGATTGTTGTCTGCATTTCCTTTCTTGAACCCTTATTGCTATAGGTATTCATCTAGTCTTAAATACCACACTCTTAGGGCCTTCTTGAGACCATATAAGGCCTTCTTTAACTTGCAAACATAATTTTCCTTCTCTGATAACTGAAATCCTTCTAGCTGCTCAATGTAGACTTCTTCCTCTCGATCTCTGTTTAGGAATGTTGATTTCACGTCCATCTGATATACTTTAATATTTTTGGAACATGCATAAGCCATGACCAGTCTGATTTCTAGAAACTGGGGAAAATGTCTCTTCAAAGTCTATAACTTCAACCAGAGCATATCCTTACATACCAATCTTTCTTTGTTCCTGGTAACCTGTTCAACTTGTTTATGAAGACCCATTTTGTACCAATGGTGTTCTTGTTCTTCAGTATTGGAACTAGTTCCCATGTGTCATTATTCTCTATCTGATCTAAATCTTCATCCATAACTTTGATCCAATGTTCATTCTTGTTGGATTCTTCAAAACTGTTCGGCTCAATAGTAGATAGTAGTGCTAGGTGTTGTTGTTCTAGTGAACAGATTCTTCTTTTGGTTTCAACTGCTACATCTTTATTTCCAATGATCTATTTTGATGGATGATTTTTAGGAACTCGTTTGCTAGGTGTCTTTAGAGGTACCCGAAGATATTTCTATTCTTTCTCTACTTATGGATGCTCTTCTTCTTCATCTGATTTTTCATCTACTTCTTCTTCTTTCAAATATTCTTCGTGATCATGTTCCAATGAATCTTTACCACTTTCTTTTATCTTTCATCCATCTGTCTCTTCAATAGTCACATTGATGCTTTCTATTATTATGTTGAGTCTTATATTTAAACATTTGTATGCTTTCCTTTTTCTTGAGTACCCAACCAATATGCCTTTATCAACTCGAGAATCAAATTTTCTAATCCTGCCATCTTCTCTTTTGATGTAACATTTTCTTCCGAAAACTCTGAAGTGCTTCACATTTGCTGGTCTTTCTTTCCATAGATCGTATGGATTATTATCACTGTTATTTCTAAGCATTCCCATGTTCTGTTGCAACGATAATCCTGCAAAAGAATGAAGAAGGATTCAAACAACCAATATCCTTCTTCAACAAAAGCCTCAGGGATGCATAATTAAGGTACAATATACTTGAGAAACAAGCTTACACAATGGTGAAAGCTCTCAAGGATTTCAAAACATATGTATTGCATTCCAAAATAATCACTTACATGCTGTCCAATGCTATCAAAGACATCTTAGTTCAGCTAGACAATGATGGAAGAAGAGGTCGATGGTTGGCTAAAATTCAAGAGTTTGATCTATAGGTGAAACTGACCAAGCTAGTCAAAGGTCAATGCTCGACGAAGCTATTAGCTGAATCAAATTTCAGAGCGCTAGGGATAAATAACCTTGAATCACATGTTTCTATCCTAGATATAGAGGAAATTGATGAATAGACGCCCACGATTTAGATTGAAGATAATTTTTCTTGCTCCACCTGGTACCACGATATTGTCGTATACCTCCTTACTCTTCAATGTCCGAACGACATGACTCCATATAAATAAAGAACTCTGAAGCCACTTGCAATTAAATATTGCATTGTTGATGGAAAGTTGTATTTGAAGGATCCTCTAGGTTTCTTGTTATGTTTTCTGACAGAAACTGAAACAGAAGGAGTCATTGATGAATTCCATGAAGGAATATGTGGGGGGCATCATGCCTGGAGAGCGCCAACTTACAAAATATTAAGGGCTGGATATTATTGGCCAAAGTTATTTAATGATGTGAATGCTAGGGTCAGAGCCTGTAATTCGCGCCAATTGTTCGCGGGTAAACAAAAGCTCCCTGCCCTACCTCTAATCCCAATAAAAGCTGAAGCTCCTTTTCAATAACAGGGCCTAGATTTCATCGGAGAAATCCATCCACAATCAATTTCTCAATACATATGGATTCTAACCGCTACTGATTACTTCATGAAATGGTTTGAATCTATTCCAACTCGTAATGCTACAGATTTAGTGGTGATAAAATTCTTGGAAGAAAAAATCCTGTCGAGATTTGGTTGTCCTCAGAAAATAGTCACTGACAATGCTCAGGCTTTTAAATCTATGGCCATGATCAATTTATGCCAGAAGTACAATGTTGTTTTAAGTCATTCTACAACCTATTATCCTCAGGGAAATGGGTTGGCTGAATAGTCTAACAAGGGCCCGATGACTATAATGAAAAAGGTGTTGACAGAAAATAAAAAAGCTTGGCACATCCACCTAAAGTATGCCCTATGGGTGAACCGAATCGACACTAAGAAATCGATAGGTATGTCCCCTTTTCAATTAGTTTATGGTATTGACGTTTTCCTTCCTATCAATCTTTCTCTTCCTGTGATGAAACTCTGGCAGGATGCAAATGAAGAGCCAAACGATGTTATGAGAAGGATAAATCAAATCATTGAAGTTCAGAAAAATAGAGTGGAGGTAGATGATAAACTTCAAAAGTACCAGGATAATATGAAGGCACTTTTCAATAAAAAAGATAAAGATAGGTAGTTTCTTCCTGGCGATCTAGTCTTAAGGTGGGATGCTATAAAAGAGGATGTAGGGAAACATGGCAAGTTCGATCATCTTTGGTTTGGACCATTCAATATTGTAGCTGCAGAGTGAAAAAAATCTTTCTTACTAGAAAATATCGATGGACAAATATTGGACGTTCCTATCAACATGCATCACTTAAAACATTTCATGCAGTAGTCATATTTCAAATTTCCATTGTATATATCAGTTTATATTAACGTTTTTTTTTTTCAATTTGCAATTATTTTTCCTTTGTAAATTATCCAAGTCATTTTTTGTAAATAGTTTCAATAAATCATGTTAACTTGACATCATCAAAATAGAATATAAAAAACATTTGTATCATGTACCATCTCTATTATGCCAAATTTTCTGACGTTTCACATTTCATTCCCGTGTAGAGTATATCTTGTGAAAAGAGAGATAGGGATGCATTAGAACCCAATGCTCATCTTTTAAAACATAACAGGTGATAAATCGATGATCCGCTTGATTGAAAGTTCAAAAGGAAAACGAGGTATGAGCTCCTACCTTTCTAACTCAAATAAGATTTTCAAGGAACTCTTCGAAGAAAATGCGAAATAAGTTTCACTCGAAATAATATTGTCACCTGACCTAAAATTAGAGGGGTATAAAAATACATCTTAAAGTGTTATACCTATAAAATTCTAAAACCATCTCTGAATTAAAAATAAAATAATAATAAATAGGCTGGAAGAAATTCTAAATTAAATACACAAACTTATGCGGGATTGGAATTTTTGTGTCTGGTCTTCCGAATCCTCATTGGGTAACTTTGTCTATCCCCAAGTTCTTACCCAATTCAAACTTCCTTTACCCTTTCTTAATATTCATAAAAAGAAGGAGGCTCACCTTGACTCGAAGAAATCAAAAACATATTCTCAAAACAAGGTTAGGCAAAAATCTTTATCCTCCTTGGATTTCAATTGAAAAAGTATGTCGAAGCTAATCCTAGTAATTTTAGCTCTTTTATCAGATTTTAAGTCGACTAATTCACTCAAGGTTAATCCCTGAAGAGATTAATATTCCTATAAATTTCTCCCCTATAGGCGAAGGTGTATTGAAAATTGGAAGAGAGTTAGTTTCAAAGTATGCTCAAAATTGTTGACATACCTTCTTTTCAAAGATTTTAAATAGACATCATCCCCTTGTGTGATACATACTGATTGATTGCCCCCACTTCAAAATATTAAAATATAAGACAGATGGTGAAAGGAAATTCATAATTTGATTGCTCCCATCTAGTCCAAAAAGAGATGATGAAAGGAAATTCATATAATGATTGCCCTCATCTCAGCAAAGTACAAAAGTACTGATTGAAGTGGTGAAAGGAAATTCAATGGGAGAAGTGGACAACTTCACTGGGGTACTGAACATGTTCGCTGGTAGTGAAACAATGTCTATGATATCTGTAAGGATGTCATACATATCCATATAATATACTCTGTCTTCTAGCTCTACTTCCGGTGATATTTACACTCTGAACCAACTAGGGACTACCTAAAATAAACTATTACATCTGCTTAACCTTAACACAAATGAAGTCGGTCGGAGTCTGATATTTCAATTAAAGCTATTTTGATTATCCTAAACAATTCTAAAATCAGTTTTAAGAAAATGAAATTTTAAATAGCCTGACTTAAGAGCAATTAACTGAATATGTTTCGGAGGTTCTCAAGATTTGGTTAAGTTAATTCTTTTATGAATGATTAATTCTTGAGTAATACTGGAAAATGTTTTTCAAAAAGAAATAATGACTCCATTTACCCAATAAAGGCACTTGGTCTACTGTTCTTTCATGCCTCACAGGGAGACACAATCTCCAGATGGAGCCTGTGTTGGAACAAACACAAATTTGAACTTTTGAGTTTTATAGTTTTTACCTTTTAGGAGTAAAATTTTACACAAAATGGACTTTTAATTAAATCGAATACATTGGTTGTCATTTGAAAATAAAGTGTGTACATTATCCGTTGTTGATGATTTCCCTTAATATAAATCAAACAATCCAAGTAATCTCTGTGGTTCTGGAATCGCAGAGTTTTAGAGAAAAAGTCCCTAACGGTCATTTCGGAGCCTCGCACTTCAGATGTTCCCATTAGTCTAAACGACAAGAACCCCGAAGTTTCAAAACCCAAAAATAACCACCCGCGATAAACCTTAAAGAACTCATGAACATGAGTCATAGAACACATGCATTTTAAATATTTCATAAGTTGACACGTGACACCTATTTTTAAAGTTTATGTTGCATGACTCACACGCTCTCGGGTGACACATGGCACATGTTTCTTCTCGACACATCACCCAGAATGACGTCATCTCTGCCACGTCACTCCGGGAGATGGCCCGTCGGAAGTTTAACAAAGAGTAAGTTCGCCAATCACCAAATTTTCAAAACGCCGAAGCATTGGACTTTTCAAAGAGTAAAAAAGAAACTAATGAAACATCTAATGACGAAAGTTAAACCTCATTAATTAAGGCTTAAGGAAGTTTACTCGTAATTATTTACTTTGCGGTTTCGTATTTCGAGAAACCTCTCTTGTGCTATTTTCAAAACCCCCAAAATCTGAACTTCCGAAACACTTGAAGTAAATTCAACGTTTTAAAACGCGGTTAATTAAGATGTAAAAGTGATTATTCAAAATTTAGCTTCTCCGCGGATTTGGGATTCGCGAAGTCTCCACCATGTCACATCCTAAGCTCCTGAATGCGAACCATCGAGTTATTAATGGAATTTATGGTTGATTAGAAATAATGATTTTGAACGAAGATTA
>SNQJ01S0057584.1:43442-55793 GCA_010110895.2 Picea sitchensis | reverse complement strand
TGTATTCCTTCAGACATAACTTTATCATCCATAAACTTCTTCAGAACCTCTTCGACGGATTTCTCTAGCTCGGTGCGCTCGACTGACATTCTCACTGTTAAAAAATAGGTCGGGGTAGGTGAACGAATATCGGGGTAAACAATAGATGGAGAGGTCTGATAGCACAACCTGACACACACAATCACTTCATTTCTTGTCTCAGATAATCACAGGTAGAAAAAAGTGGTCCCAATGCAGCGTCCGACGGGTTAAATAAGCAAGTGTCATAAAAGATTCCTCCAACGGACAAAAAGGCCTCAATAAATGCGAATAAATCTGTTATGGCGTGGTCTCAACGTCTCAAACATGGTCTATTCGCTCATAAATTCATTTCCTATCCGTTCTAGAGCATCGTTCTAACGGTAGGGGTGCCTCCAACGATCATATAGCTTTGTCGGGGCGAAGTCCCATTCCATGTGGTTCTGCTGTTCTGGCGAGGTTCAGAGCTTGCAAGCCTGCCTCCTACGAAGTCTTATCTAGAACTTCCTGTAGCTTTTCCAACTTGGCTTTCTTCTTATTGAGCTTCCTTTCCTTCTTTCTTGTGATCTGAGTCTCTCTAACTGTTTCTGGATTCCTCTTTCCATTCTTATTCTTGTCTTCTCCTAGCGTGGTAGCTTCGCGCTGTTGATGTGCTCTCAAAGGGTTCGAAGTTAATATCCCTCCCCTTACCACTTCATGGGTGGATATAATTTCTTCTTGCATGGATAGGTCCTTCAAACCTTCTCGTGTTCTTTCAACTTTGACAACTAATTTTCTTGCTTTTTGCTGCTTCGAATCAACTTCTTGTTCTTTTATTAGTCTATCTATCTTTCTAGCTATGAAATCCCTTAGTTATTGCTTTTTATTTTCTATAGCTTCTTCCTCTGCTTTCCTTCTGATTTGATGCTTCTCGCTCCAATTCGTTCCTAACAAAAATGGAAAAGGGGCGTTGTTCTCAACAAACCTAATAACTTCAAATTCCTCTCGAGTCAATGTTCCATGGATGATAACAGGTACATTAATAACTCTTCCACATAGGGTTATCATATTTCCTTTGAACAAGCCTATCCTTCCCAGTGAAGGTACCATAGTAGGCTTCCCCAAAATTTCCCAAGTGCTTTCTGTCATAACATTCACTTGTGTTTCCTCATCCAAGACACATTTTATGTCAAAGTCTCCTATTCTCATACTTATGTGTTGTTTTTCCTTGAAGATATTTGATAAACTGACATCTTTGTGATCATCCATTAATTCTTTTAACTGTACTAACATAGCCTGAGCTTTCTCTGATTCTTTCTCTTTATGATTCTCTAATATGCTCTTATTTTCTTGACTCATGTTCATTTGCTCAACTTTAGCAATCATCCTTGGTCAGTCTTCAACTTCATGACCAACAATTTTACAACAAAGACAAATATGACCTGCACCAGGGCATTCCTTAGCAAGATGTCTCAGTCTTCTGTAGTTATAACATAGTGTCAATCCTCTCTTTATCTTATATGTTCTCCAACTTCTCCTGTACTGCACACTACGATCAATGTGCTGGACCTGTAATCTGCAAAAATTCTTTCTATGTTCTTGCATTCACTTATTAGTCCAAAAATTATGTCTATGCATAGGAATAACATATCTTTCTCTATTTCTATAAAATTTATTCAGATCAAATCTATCTTCTAACTATACCCTAGATTTCAGACTAGGATAAAATCTATCAATCATACCTAGATTCATGCTTTCGAAACAAAAATTTCCACTTATTTTATTCTTATCAAATCACAAAGCTTTACCTCTTTCAATATCTTACCTCTTTTCTTTAGATCGGGTTTCTTTCTTAGCACAGAGCTTCACAAGTCAAGTAGAATACTGTGCACTACAACAGTAGATCTATGCACAAAGCTTCTCTTTTCTTTCAGTTCCCAACAATCACAGTTTCAAGTCCTGACAACAAAACCATTTTTTGGCACAGGGGCAGACCCATGGTTCAACGCTTCAACAATGCACCAAAAAAACCCTAACTACTGACCCTTTCGGCAACACCTGCGAAGCAGATGCAGTCTCACCCGAGGTAGAAGAAGGGGGGGTTACAGGACTCAAGTGTTTGTAACCAAGCTGGGACACAGATTTGTGATTGTAACACTTCGCATAGTACTTAGGAACAACACACATTAATTCATTATCTTTATTCACATCGCATATCAAACCTTAAGTATAGATCGACGCAGAAACAATGACAAAATACATATCACACTTAGCATCATAAGTTATATCTAACACATTCAACATAAACAAATCACTAAGCATTCATAGATCTATCTATCATTCATAGCATTCAATGCACTAAGAAGATCTGCAACATAACATTATAGCACAAAGCAAACCATCAACACATGATATACGTGGTTCACCCCAGTCTGGGGCTACATCCACCAACTGCTTCTTCTTCTTTATTAGTCCTCAATCTCTTACATTCACCCACTCCTGTGCACTAAGACACAGAGCCAATATTTTCACCAGACAGGTGATCTGCGCACTGCGCACCAGATCCACCTTCCCAAAATCAGGTCAAGGCACAAAGCCAACTCCTCTACTAAGCACAGAGCCTTACATACATGGTCTGTTGCACTAAGCAACTGAGTCACTTACACTTAGCCAACACTTTCTTTTTCACTTAGCTACATACTACTACTTCTACATTACATCCTTACATATTTATACTTTTACAAAAATGCCTAATCATGGGTAAACCCATAGGCCAACATCCCATAACCCGTTACAAAACCCTAAGAACCCCATGTTGGGTCCACAAAGCCCACAAAACGAGTGAGATCTTCGATCTTAGCTCCACTTGGGCGCTCCTTCCTCGATCACTGCATTGAAGTCCAAAAAGTGGTCAAACCTGGCCAATGATTCCTCAAAACTTGGTCGAGGGCCCACAAGGTCCCATCCTTCTTATTTACAAAAAGAACTGGGGCTCCCCAAGGTGACACACTTGAGCGTATATACCCCTTCTTTAACATCTCTTCAAGCTGCATTTGCAACTCTTTTAATTCTAGTGTGCCCATTCTATAAGGTGTCTTGGACACTAGGGAAAATCCTGGCACCAAATCAATAGAGAAATCTATGTCTCTCTTTGGTGGCAATCCTGGGATTTCCCCCAAAAAATCTTCAAAATATTTCAAGACTGGATAGTCTTCAATACTTGCCACTTTATCTCTGGTTGCCTCTTCCATGTGTGTTGCAAAATTTTGACATCCCTTCCTGAAACACTTTTTCAGTTGCATGGTTGATATTTCTCTAACAACTACAACTCTTGGAATACCTTGAATATTTCCTGGATGACATTCCTCATCAAGGCAAGTTATGGTATTGTTGTAATATTCTAGGACAACATGGTGTTTCTCTGACCAATCCATGCCAATTAGACAATCATATGAATCCAATGGTAATATGTTCACATCTACCTTTGTGATGAGTTCATTCATGTCTATTGGATAATATTTAACCAACTCATTGATCCTTCTCTTATCCCCCATGGCCAACTGAACTAACCAATATTTATTATTCTTACTCCTTTGCAAGTGAAATATTTCAATAATGTTAGAGTTTATGTAACTATGGCTAGCTCGAGAATCAATGAAAATTGCTATGGGTTGGTTATCAATCTTACCTTCCACTTTAATCATGGGGGATTGATACTTTGCGTGCTTCATGTCCAAGGCTAATTAAATTTGTGGCATGCTTCCTCCCATGTCTTCAACTATTTCATCCTCTTGAATGTTGTAGATAATCCTCATTCTTTCACCTTTGTGAGGGAAGTCCCTATATAAGTGATTTCCTTCAGATCCCCAACATTGCATATGTTGTTTCCTTGGCATTTTCCCAAATGAGTATGTTGTCTTATGCTCATTTTTGGTTTAATATCCTTTCCAATTTGCTTGGGAGTTGTTCTTGAAAAATGGTGGCTTAAAACCTTTGTGCCTTTGATCTTTCTTACCCTTCATCTTGTCATTCCAAGATTTTTGGAAGACTTTCGTCCCTCTACTATTCTCATAGAGATGTTTTGCTCTCCATATGGCCTCTTCCAAAGTTATAGGTTTATCATATTGTATTTTTTCATCGTATAAAGAGGGAAAACCACTTAGAAACCTTTTTATTTTTACCTTCGCATCCTTTATGAAGTTCACATACTTTAGCAACTCAAAGAACCTCTTCTCATACTCATCCATTTTCATGCTTCCCAACTTGAGTTCAAAGAACTCTTTTATATTTATTTCATAGTAATTCTCTGACAAATATTTCTATTGGAAATATCCTTTTAAATGCCTCCATGAGACCTTCCTCTCATAAATGTGTTTTTCTTGCTTAAGTTGATCCCACCACATGGTTTCCTTTCCTTGCAAGTGGTAGGTTTCAATTCTTGTTTCTACCTCGGAGGGATAATCATGTAGCTGGAAATATTTCTTCATTTCCAAAATCTCAGCCTTATCCTCTTCCCCATTCCTATGCTCACCATTGAAAGTAGGTGGCTTTATTGTCTTGATTTCACCTTGCAATATGTCTCCCTTAGACCTTCTCCTCTATCTCCTCATAGGGGCCACACTTGGGTTGCTTCCTTGAACTGAACTTGCATGAGATATCCTAATGGATTTATTTGGGGAATGAGGGAACCTTCTCATGCAACTTGAATACCTGTCATTCACATACTCATCCTTTTTTCTATGGGGTATGGATGATGTCACTTGTCTTGCACTAACTACTTGCTTTGTGCCAGAATATTTATTGTCTTTTCTTTGCAACATGTTCAAGCTCTAAAGTATCTATTCTTGTTCCTTCATAATATTCTCATTATCATCCCTATAGATCTCCACTTCTCTTTGTAGAATTCTCATAGTTACAGGCTCATGTTTATCTCTTCTTCCATTGGACTCTATCTTAGCATTTCCCATGCTAACGCGTAGCCCTCTGAATTCCTCTCCATGAATGTAGGACCCTTGGGCATATTCCATCGTAGTTGTTCTCATATAGGAACCAAAATGAATTCCTATACCTCTAAAGTCTGCAATAAAATATGCAAGCAAATAAATTTATTTTAGACAAAAATATATAAACACACAATTATGGAAAATAACACATAAGTTTTCTTTCTCTTTAATGCCACCAATCATCTTCTTTTGTGTGGAGTCTAACTTAAATTTCCCAGATCAAATTTTCTAGGTTGATATATGGATTCTCCCATCCAAGAGCTTTCCATTGACTACTTTCTTGCTCAATTATGAGTTCTAAGTAGAAAGTTATGGCCATCTAAAAATCACTAAACTACCCCTTTTGTACACTTTTCATTTTGGTGCAAATAATACCAGACACTAACTTCTGCCACTTGTAGAAGTAAATCTGTCAGGAATTAGAGAAAATTTTGTATGAGACACATATAATAATTATGATAGGGAACTCATAACAACTCTCATATTATCATTTTGATTCTCTAGTCAAAAAATAAAACAATTTGGAAATAACAACTTTGTCTTTTTGCACCCCTTTTTCCAGACTAGAATGTTTAGCCAAATAAGCTATCTCCCAAACTGTGCACTTCTAGGAAAAATTCAATAAAACAATGTCTGACCTAATGAGTATATAAAAGCTTGAGTAAATATTGTTTTCCATATTTTCCATCTGGGGACCCTTTTCCTCCTCTGAAAATCCCAAAAATTACCGAAAGTGGCCTAGAATAGTGGATTTTGGCTTATTTCAATATGCCAATTCCAAACCCCCTTGGATTTATTCAATTATTTCATGGGTTATTTCCATTCCTACTTTCTAGATTGTCTCCAAGAATTTCAACTTGATCGAGACCTTTGCCAACGATATGGACCCAGATCTTTAAAAACCACTATCTTTCCATTTCTGACAAATCCAAGAAGAAATGAGTAATGGCCCTGTATATCGATTCTTTATATCTTCTCATCACAGAAAAAACCCAGAAATTGCATCTCAATATGAATTAATATGATCATGTTATGGCCAAAATAATATTTTGACTCCAAACTTAGTTTTTTTTTAACATTGTGGAATAGTTTTGCATACGTGGCATCCTTGTTGTCGTGGATACTGATGTGGAATTATGGGTCCACATGGAACCCTAATGTGATTCCATGTCACCCTCTTGGCCCACCCAACCTGCCTCATCATCCTTCTCTCTCTCTCTCTTCTTTCTCCTCTTTCTCTTATGCTAGCCTTAATTATTAATAAAATATTAATATTTTACGGGTCGTGCCTACCTAGTTGGCACACATTTGACCTCGGTTGGGAAAAGAGCCCCACCATGATTGTCAACCTCCATGTGGATCCTCTTCATTGGCTTCGTATATGGGAAGGTCCCATCCCACACCTTTACCTTGGTGTGCACAAATTTGCACGTTCCCAGATCTTACGGTTGAGATTTGGCAAGATTGACAACAGAGAGGGCATGTCGCATCCAAAAATTTCCCAAGGTTTAACAACCCCTTGGGTCATGACAATGGTTTTTCATGCTACGTGGCATGATCTGAGTGGTGTCGCATGGTACAAGGCCCCAAGCCAAAACTACGTTGCTACCCATGTGACAGTGGTTTATGGTTTGGCCATACCACCACCTTGTGTGGCTTCCACATCACTTGCCACCATGCTACCAAATACCACCATGGCAGTCCAAATTACCTATACCATGTCACCGCCACATGGCCTCCATGTCATGTACAATAAAATACCCCAAAATTTCCCAAATTTCAAATTTTTTCCAGCTTTCCAAAAATGCATAATTATGAAATTTTTTGAGGGCTACAATGAAACCCTAAATTAATCTTTCAAATGGTCGATTTAGGCCTGGTGCACATCAAACCAACCTCTACACCCAACTTCAACACCCTTATGTTGAATTCTCAACCAATTTCACTGCATAAATGGGGGCTTTTGCCCAATTTCTCCAAATTCTTCATGGCTACATCGTAATTCCAGAATTCAACCAATTATAGGCCCAAAACATGCATATTTAAAGATTAAAATTGGATATTTTAACCCCTGAACTCAAATTCACTGAAATTATAGGAAATCTCCTCACACTTTTGCATAGAAAAATATGACAACCACATTGTAAATATTTTCTGAGATTTAACTCTTATATTTATCTTCTGCGTGTTGAGTCTAACCCATACAGGCTTAGTGTTTGAATATGTCACTCTGATACCATTCTGTAACGTCCCCCAGCGTAACCATGGAACATTACTTGTGGAAAAACACAAATAAATTCCAAATTTCTTCTGCTAATTAATTCATGTAGCTTACCATCTACGAATTGAACACATTTTTAACTAAAATATGATACCCATAACCAAATGCATCAACGAAATTCTAAAATAACATAATGCAACCACAAAATCATATACAACGACCCATAAAAAAATCATTCTCATGCAGAGGGTAAAAACACAACCATTAAACTCATAAAAGAAAATCAGAAAATAATTAAACACTTATCTTTTAAAATATTTGTGAAACGAGCCGCTTGGGAAGGACGTTCCACCCAACCATAGACTTGTTGTTCCAAATACCAGTATAAATTCACCCCAAGCTGGGGCTAGGAATCCACAAGAGAAGGGTGCCTCTCACAGTCCACTCACAACTCTAAATACATAACCCAATGTTATTATCCTACAACTATCTCGAATTTCATCCAACTCTCTTCCTCTTGACCTTCCAAACCCAAGAAATGTACCCCTTCACTGCTATCACTCCCTCAGGCATCCCATTCATTTATCAAGGTCTCTCTGGCATAGGTAACTAGGAACCTCTCTACCAAGAACTCAAGGGAAATTATTGCCAGGAAAAACTACTAGGAAAACAACAACAAACACTTTTTTTTACAATTCAACTCCCACAAGAGTTCACTCTTCAGGCCTAACAACCTGGCTCTTGAATATTCAGCTCCAAAGCGCCCCAAAAATGCTCCATCATGCTCCAAAATTCTCCTAGTCTTCTTGGTCTAGATCCAATGCTCTTTTCCCTTTCTCTCTCCTTGTTGTTCATGCAAAATTCCATGTGAAAAAATGCCTATTCTCCCCCATACTAATTTCCTCTATTTTCCCAAGACAATTAATTGCTAACTCTTCCCAATGTTGATTGTACTACATCCCCATGCTTCCAATAAATATGGAAATGACTTATGCACCCACCCCTTGAAAAATATTTAGTGATGGGGCTCTCACACACGCAACCAGAAAATAGAAGTTATCCCCAATGATAATAAAATTCAGAAATCTAGGTTTGGATTAATACCCATAATTAATTTCCTCCTTGGGATCCTCTTGGAAACTCCTATAAATTTTATACATTCCCTCTCTTGTGGATAAATCAACCCCCATATTTTTCCACATTCCCAACAATTGGTATCACATTATATTTATTAAATCAGAAATACAATTCGCATATTACATCGTTTGGACATAGACATATCCATATCTACATTATGCATAAATTAAAATGAGAATTATAGTGGGGATGTTACAAAAATGTTATTTAACCCCTTTCCCTAGCAAGGAGCTGTATCTAACCAATAGGAATCAAATAACTCCCCCCCTAAATTGAAAAAATCTCAACCAACCCAGAATATTTCTTAAGAGGGAGAACCCTCCTACCAAAAAATATCCATGAATTCAATATAAATCAATCTCCAAACTCACAATACTCAATGGCACCTAATTTTACTTTGGTGAACCCATAGACTAACCAAACATCCACTAGTGATCCCTCAAAATTTATGCATCCTAATAGTGACCCTACACCACAAATGCCAAAGGAACCTCTATGATGCATGTCTCATAATCCTCATGCAAGGGCTACTTAGAGTTATAGCATCGTTGATGGCATGGTGCACTCACAAGTGGCCATGTATTCACTCACTAGTGGCTCTACTATATACATTAGGTGTCACTGACCCATCATATTTGTGCCTCATGGCCTTTGATTTAGACAATTATGAATTGCAACTCCCATCATTAATTACATTTTAGATCCCTATCACAATTATAAACATCAACATCCATCAATGTATCATTAATGAGGGTTCCTCCACATGTATCATGTCCACCTATGTATGGAAAAATATAGGCTCCCTTGAACTAATTCCATCAATCATTATGCTTAGGGCCTATGATATCCATCCTTCCCAGCCTTAAGGTATGTACCAAAATTTTCCCATCAAATTGGCAGGGAATACAATCTTTATTAATATCAAGGTAGTAGATGCTCCATTGGACTACAACATTCTTCTAGGGAATTGTTATATGTACACTATGAAGGAAATCACATTATTTGTATTTTTCACTATGATGTTCCCCCACAATGAGAGGGTCATCAATGTAGACTAGCTAACACATTATGAGCCTTGGTCAACTGCTAATTTAGAAAACATATTACCCTTCATAGTGACTAGCATGGAAACCCCATATTACACAAACATTGGTCCAAGAATTTTTAAATATTCCTCATTACTTAGGGAATACCACGATGCACCACCCCAAGTTACCTCATGAAAAAATACTCAACTTTTCACAATCACATTAGTTGAAGAGGTTTTAACTACCTCTTATTTTATGTCAAACTCATAACCCACAATTGAGTCCCCATCTCCATTGGTTTGGGTGGCCAAAAAAAACCCTAACACCATCACCCAAATTMCCTTCTTCATCCCAACTTCAAGAGTCCTGGGACATTCAATGATGGCCACATTTAACCTCCCGGGGATTACCTTAGGAACACTAGTGTGGTAACTCTGACCCCTATCACTTAACCCTTTTTTGACATTATCCTTCCATATAATTATTAACTCGGTAGCACCTCTACATGCGTAGGTTCAAGTAGCTCTAGAGCCAACCACCTCTTTGGAAATGCTAGTAGCTAGTAAAATGGTTGGGGGAAGAAAAAAAAATCAAGGGGATCCACTCAAGAAAGCCTTCGCATGTCAGTCCCATCATAGTGTTCCCTATGTGATGTCGATGTCCATGCCATGAACCTATACCCCACATTGCCATAATTTATGAAACTTCTTTGTCCACTAAAAATGACACCATTATTTTTTAATCCCTTAGCTAGGGGAACTTCCTCCCCATCACCCTCGGAGGAACCTATCAATTAGTGAAATAAGACATTTCATACAAACTATCCATGTTCCTTATATTCTAAATACAATCACTAAACTCATCACTATTTGAATCTCATAGTTTTAAACTATGATGGATAGATTTCATCAGATCCCTACCCCAACCAAGTCACCAACATGATCTTAGGAGCATATTCTCCCTCTACTATAAGTGGATTCCAAAGAGTTTGTCACCATTTATTATGTATCAACCTCAGTAGGGGCACACACTACCTACCCTTGTGCATTATATGGCAAGTTTAGTCACTAAACATATGCTTTCTCGTCAACCATTGGATATCACATCTATCACACCACTCACATGCATCCAGTCTTTGATTCCCCTACAATCCTGGGTAGCACTGGTGTCCCCCTTTGTGACCTAGTGAACTCACCAGAAACACTTGTATAGGAAATGTTTCCACCACCAAGGCTAGATAACATGGATTTTAGTCCCATCTATTGTATCTCTATGTTGGTAGGGTTGATATCCTCCAACAACCCTTCATGACTCTCAGGTATTAACTTATGCTCACCTTCTTAAGACAAATAGAAAAAAACTTGACAATTAGACTCTCATCCCACTTACACTATTTCTATGTTTATTTCCCCCTCCGATGGGGAATGCTTTATCATACACAAGTGACATAGATGGAAGCTATAAATTGAAACCATAAGCCATGTAATCCTATGTTGACCTCACCTCTACAACCTTCTTTTTCCATTCATATGAAGACATACTAGAGGCCATACATGCTCTTAATTACCCTTCTGACAAAATTAATCATAGATCCTTTTTTCTCCTATGATATACATTCACCCCTACTACCTCACCTAGCCAATGCAAAGTTAAGGATGAATAATGTATCACTCTTATTCATGTCGATTGGTTTAAACATCCCATACTAGCCCCTAACACATTTGAGGAAGGAAATATGGCCAACATTTTTCCCATTTTCAAATTGGATATATCTGTTATACTTGGTGTTATCAAGAAAATCCTCCTAGGATTTTCACGTTCCCTTGAAGAGGTATTTACATATAATTCTATATTCAAGCGTTTCATGACATATTTTCCTAGTCTTGTTTAGAAATTTCCATACTACATCCCACCATCTGATCAGGGGATCAAATTTTGCTCAATTTTCAAAGTTCTCAAAATGCGACGAAAATAGTGCCATTGCGTCCGTCTCATCTTCCTGATTCAGGCGGTATATTTACTTTGTCAAATGGACGCCGTATGGAGAAGATATCGCGATCTGTTCGCCAAGCCAAACAGGCAAAAAGTTTGATGCTGACTGTACCTGTCCGTACAGTCCGTACGGTCTGACGTGGCAGGCCCGTACAGACCATATGATGATGACATGGCACGCATTCTTTGGTTGGTGGTTGTCAAATCGGGAGATGACACGTGTCATTGGTGGCCAATGATGTGAAGACACGTGGCCCAATCCATTGGCGCCACGTGTCGCTCATTGACTGGTTAATTGGTTTGGCTATTTGGTTGTATAAAATTTGTTGGGGTCCATGGGGTTCGACCCCCGGACCTCCCCCTGTATGTAAAGACTTCACAACTCTCCGCTAACCAACGTGCCGGCCTTTGTTCCTTGATTATTATGTCGACGCACATATATTTAAAGTCGATTGTTGTTTGGATGGAAAGGGGGGTCGGGCCGGGGCTTAGCCCCGACCCACGGTCCTTTGTACCACACATATGACCATAACACACATATGTTAACACCCGACCGTTGGTGCGGGGTTTTGAAACCAAGACCCATGGTTCCACATATAACCGTGTATTAAAATGTTGGCGCGCGGGTTTGAAACCACATGTGACCCCAAACCGGAAGTTGCACGGTTATAACGAGTCTAACCACCATTTTTCCAAGTAGACGGTCATATGCGCCATATGTCCGGGTGCCGAGGTGGTTAGGGGCTGGCGTGCCCTTAACCGTTCTACGGTTTGCACCGTTGGCGCGGTTGCACCCGGTGATGGGTTTTTGTGCTTAAAAGAGCGTGTGAGCCAGGTTCATTCAAGGGGGTGCGAATTGTAGAACCAGAGACAACAAGCTTGAAGAGGGAGACTTCCAGGAGGCCTAACTTCTTCATTTTTCGACCGATTGAGGTGTCGAAAGAGCCCAGACAGGGGTTTTGGGACGCTGGGA